>LGUA01000030.1:0-50616 GCA_001660665.1 Emergomyces africanus
AAAAGGGAAATTGAAAATCGTGTTAATTTTGTATTAGTTTTATATTACATTGATATACGGCGAAAATATCTTGTGGAGTTATTATTCCCAATCCAGTCAGAGGGGGGGTATGGATGGAAATAATTAACCCGGAATTTTTAACTTGGTCGTCGTTGTTGAGCAGCTAAATAAATAGTTTGTAATATAATATAATAACTCTGTGACAGCAAAAATATATATTTCTGTATTGGGGCGGATTCATCATATCAAAGTTACTCTCGACGCGCATCTAATCCTCTCTGTCAATCTCACATCAACAGTGTCTTTGCATGCAGCTCTTCATCAAAATCGTTTCTATCTCTTATTAAGTCTTCAGTGCCTTATTTTTCTTTACGAGTATTAGCATTCATCGTTCTATTAACCGCAGCTCACCTTGCAGACTTCGCTGCGACAGATCCAGCTTTGGTTCGTGATCACCGAAAGCCATCTTATTTAGTTCAACCTAGCATGAAATCTCCATTTTGTCTACGCCTAAGGCTATCGTCCTTCAGCGGCAGCGTTGACCGGCTTTTATTTCCCACCCTTTAGAAAAAAAAATGAGAGAAGAGACGAGGGTTAGCAACGATGTTCGTTCTGGTATACACGCTTGCTGGATATCTCTTATGAAGAAAATCATTTACTTTTCACCCGGATTTCTTCAATTCCAAGCGGCTAGCTTTTTATTTTCCATCTAGGCGGCCGTCTTTAAGATGACGATCCGTGCCTGAAGAACCACGCGGGTAGCTGCATCAAACACACATGGATCAGGCGGAAAATTCTCCTACCGCCTTTTTTACAGGCGTTTATAGTAGGTTTGATTATTCCGGTTTCATCGGTGCGGAAACGAAACCCCCCCCCCTCTTTGATCGGGTTGACAGGGCCATGATTCACTTGGATTTGGGGTCTGTGGGAAGCGGAGTTGGGCATTTCTCAACAAAAATCCTCTCCGTCCGTTCTGGTCGGTTGTTTTGTGTAGCTGGATAATTTTCTATTTTAAATAACCTAACTGAATATTTATTAGGAAGCAATCGTCAAATAACAAGGTTACGGCCCACACCCCGAGTTATTAGAAGAGGTTCTGGCCTTTTTTTCTTACATATTTATTTTAACAACCGATAATGCCAGCGCCATGGCATCTTATCCCTTACTCCCTCCCTGGTCCACAGTCTCTCTCAACACACGAAGTCCAAACAAAATGACAGCTCCTCTGAGTTGATGCCTAGGCATGTTGGCCCGTTTATTCTCCGATACACCGGCCAATTACCTTGCGCTCTTTGTCTCTGATATTCCCAACTCCTGCACCCAACGAGTCTGACCAGCAGCTTCCCGTAACACGAGCTTGTACTGCACATACTAAACTGTACCTACCCGTTACACGTTACACTTCTCAACCATCTGAACTAGACACTCTTTTTGACTCTGCCCTCTAGACTAAATTAACTTTTAAGGCTTCATACGATGCCGGTTAAGCTCCTTCAGCCTTACTTCTAGCGGTAAGATCGGTGAGTCGAGAATGAGAGCTAGGTCAGGATAACATCGCCTGGGGAAAAATGAAAATGAAAAATGAAAAATGAAAAAGAACGAAAGCCAGAAAGCAGAGCTTATGAGAGAGGGAATGTTTGGGTTCTCAAAAGTGAAGAGACACAGAAGCCTAAGTCCTGAGCTTCATGTCATGCTATGCCAACATCCTCCCTGCTTTTTTATGTTTTAGTTCTTTATCTTCTCTATATCACAGGTACCACAGTTTTTTGTGTGTGGAATTCACCCGACGAACTCTGGGTTGCCAGGTAGGGCGCTGAACCGGCGTTTCTGAAGAATGCCTAAGGATACGATGTCCCATGGCAACAGCTGCCCGAAGAGCGCCCAGATTCTAGAGAGGGTATGAAATGAATATGTGGCGCGTCCTCACCCGTTCCGCGGGTGTTTGCATTATGCCAGTGAAACACATTTGCCTCGATGGGGTGCACTCCATTCCTGGCTAGCTCATATGCAATTTGCCTGACGGACATGCCAGGCACAGAGGACCCTTCCTTTTGATTAGGGTCGGCGTTCTGTAAATAAGTTCTCCCTCTTTTGACGTCTCTCAGCTGGTAGGGACTACCGAAACGATTTTACAGAGCCGTGACAGCCTCCCGACAGCTTTGACCGGGCATGCTTCCATTTTTGATATGAAGGACCAAGTGCCTAATTGCAGGGCCCTTTTGCCATGAAACCTATTGGCGACATAAGTATACATATCCCTTGGCTAAGTGTTATGATGTTCGAATTTCTTTTTCAGGGAGTACCTCTGAGACACCCGGCATGTACTCCTAGTCATTGTATCTTGTTCACCGCTTGCCTAACTTGCTTCGATATTGGGGCAGGACGCTATGTGGTCACTAGCAACATACAAACAAAAAAACAGAGTAGAATCCAGGGATGGCGAAATATACTTTGCTCGCCATCTTAAGGCCCAAAGGGAGCCAACTGATTATCGCAAGCTCTCTTCGGGGGCTATCGGGAGGTTCCTGACAAAGAGATCGGTCCGGGTATGCTTGATGTACACTGAGAGGGTCCTTATATCTGTTCTTGCTCCTTCATTATATGTCATAATGCCAAAAGCCGACATACCTCCTTAGTCTTATATGCGTCGATCTGCATCTTACTTTGGCTTGCTGAGTAGATCTGTTTACCTTTTACTCAGATTCCCTCCCCCCCCCCCCCCCACCTCATGAAAAGTGCATTTTCCGTCTTATAAGATTCCCATCCAGCTTTAAATTTATCTCTCGCCCTCGCCTGTGTTGGGCTGATTGTCCAATGCTCGCCTCCCCCCCTTTTTTTTTTGTTTTTCTCTTCGAAATTACACAGTTGTCCCATCACTACTGACCCAAGCGCCCTTTTCCATATTCCTATCTTGCCTCTTCAGCTTGGACGTCGTGCTTTTACAGAAGTGCACCACGTCCATTGGTCGAACCGGAATACGTTATTTCAATCCAGGCGGCGAGTTTGTTTTCTCCCCTCCGGATATACAACCATGACGTCTATTGCTTTTCTGCTTAATCCAGAGCCTGAGACGCGAGAGCGATATCTCCACCAGCTCTCCATACCCAGCTCTAGTCTCTTTGCACGAGAATACCGCCAGTCACCTCCTCCAAGGCAGAAAAAGCAGAAAATATCCAAAGATGCTGCTGTTTTCACTCCGGGTAGAACGCGAGGAGAGTTGAGATATCCTCCATGCGAGTATCAGAATGAAGAGCTTGCTGAAGCGCATAAAGAATTCCAGATTCATCCTATGGGTCATATTACCGAGTATCCAAGACATATTCCATACAACAGCGAGAAGAAGTCATTTTTAGAGAAGACGGGGCGCGAAAGCTTCGAAGGTAGGAATATTGTGCCCTTTTTATGCCTAACTTGCGCGTGCACCCAAAATTATAATCTTATTTGACGAGCTGAGATGTTATATAGTGTTTCAGTACACTTTCAAGGTTCCCGGCGACGACAAGATTTACACCGTTATGTGGGACTACAACATCGGTCTCGTTCGAACTACCCCCTTATTTAGGTGCAACAAATATTCCAAGGTATATTAGCCGGCATAAACAATTTCTTTTCTTTTCTTTTCCTTCTCTGAGTCCAAAATGAGATTGACCGTTTCCACAGACGGCCCCAGCGAAAATGTTAAACGCAAACCCTGGTCTGCGCGAAATTTGCCATAGCATCACAGGGGGAGCACTAGCAGCCCAAGGTTAGATAGTTTCACCTACCCCTATCGGTAGTCACAGCACTGATTATCACCAGGATACTGGATGCCCTTTGAGGCCGCCAAGGCGGTTGCAGCCACTTTCTGCTGGAAGATTCGCTACGCCTTGACACCCCTTTTCGGCGTCGAATTTCTCTCCATCTGCATTCCCCCCGAGGACCCGAGATTTGGTAGATGGATCATCGACCAGTCCATCGTGCGCACCGCTACGAATTCAGCTAGGCAATATCGACTTCTCGAAGGACGTCCAGGCAACAGTACAAGGCATCGAAGAATCCTTGGTGAACCTTTTCCCTGTCAAAATTCCGACCCACCCGGATGGAGCAAGAAAGACCTCCGACCGAAACCTAAACCTGCTCCCCCGGTGGGGGTAAGTGTCGTAGATGTTGGATATAAGGGGTATCCCATTGACAATGACGCCGGTAGTGCGTATTACCTCTCACCTTCTAAGCCACCGCAGAACTTCTACGCTCCATCAAGCACACCGCATACGACGGGGGCTGTTCATAGCCGGCTACCCTCTCCTCAAGAAATCCTCACCTCCCTTATTAACCTACAAACCCGGGATGCAAAGCTAGAAGATGAAATAAATATGGATGGCATGGAGACGGAGTCAGAGTTGGGCGATTCAGCAGAGAGCATCCCCGCGGAGCAGGTGCTACTGGACCATTCATACGGCTATGCAGATAACGAATGCAACGGCGGCAATGACGGTGACCGTGACGGTGAAGTTGAAATTGAAACCAACCCTGAAGGTGAACGTGAGGGTTCACTGCCTAATATCTCCAGCATGGAAAAACACGGAGCGCGCCACGCCAAACGGCACAGCTCGCCTCTGCCCCTTACGAACGATGCAAGGGCAGCGTATATGCTTATGAGCCTACATATGCAGGATGCGGTAGGCGTGGACGAGAGGAAGATGAGGCGGGCATCAGTCTAAATGAATTTTTAAAAATTAGGAAAATTATAAAGGAGGACGAAGCCAGTCAACATTCTAGTTTAAATTTTTTTTTCCTTTCTTTTCTGCGTGTTTATAGCGGCGATCTCGTCTATTTTTGGTTGGCTTGTGCCTGAAATCTAATTAGTATACCTAGGCGTTTAGAAGAGGGGGTAAAGGGAGTTGGCTGTGTTGTTAGCCTTTGTTACTGCGTACATCTTGGAAAGCTGATTTCTTTAGCTACTTACACTCTTGTACGAACAGCCACTGTCTGTGCTGGTAACGGCGAAGTTCGGTGGAGACGCTGTGCTGGGTTACATCTCCTTTTTTTAACTTTGTTTCCTTTTCCTACCGTACTCTCTTTTTCTATTTCATATATTCATTTTTCTAAGCCACGATGTGGCGCCCGGCAATACACCCTTTTCTTAAAAGGATATATTTATGGCTAGCCATTCATGAGGTAGATCCTAGGTAGGATGGAGGGCTCCAGAAAATGGAATTAATTATACCCACTCTACCACCTCATTCCGTTGAAATAAACCCGAGCCTCATCAGCCAGCTGGCTTCCCGTACCAGAGGTCATGGTGCACTGTACATACGTTGACCGATCCATAAACAGCGGATGATCAAATGTAGATTGATAGAGGTGGGGAGCAAGCGGAGGAGGGGTAGCCAACAGATCTACGGATCCATTCAATTTAGCGGCATGCAGATCTGCAAACCCCACGGGCAGGATGTGTGGAAAGGGGCATATGTCGAACATGCAGGCAGGCACCTCGAACCAAAGAGCGTAGGACGGATCGTGGCGTCGGGAGAGCAGCGTTTTGCTTGTTCCCCCTCGCAAAAGAGATGGAATGTAATGCCCAGAGCAATAGTTAAAACAGAAAAAGTAGAAAAAGAAAGAAAGAGAGAAATAGGATAGAAAGGAAGTGCAAAAGCAAGAAAGATAGGAAAATGCGAATGCGATAAAATAATAACAATGTATAAAAATTTCACAGCTGATATACATCGGTCATTCTTATACTCAAACCCACCATTCTTCATACTCATACCGAAAACATACTCTTAACCATCCACTTCGGACTCAAAGAAACAGCAATAACACTTAACAAACTGTAAACCGAAAACGTACAAGAGAGGTGGGCCTATTTTATTTTGAACCTGAGGCCCATAATCTCTCTGGTGAAAAAATAACAGAGCCACCGAAACAGTAGGCATCCTAGCCAAGGCGCTCTTCATTTCAGATCCATTTCAGAAAGACAGTCACACAATTCCGAAGTTTGCATTAAAGATGGCTTTTCATGGGTAATCTACCACGTACAAGTACCCCTCCAAGCATGTACCCTCTTCTCCACCGAATTATTCATTCAACTTACAAAAAAAATAAAAATAAAAATAAAAAAGAAGGGACAGTGTGCACCCCAAAGCCAATATAGACAAAAGTGATCAACCATGCAATAGAGCGACAGAATATTTCATTTCTTCCATGGGCACAGGAGGGGAAAAAAGAATTAACAAGACTGGCCATAGGATAAACTGAGAGCCATGTAGCAATGGAGAACTGAGACGCCCAAGGAAGTCAAAGTCAATTCGAAACACAAGAAAGCAGACACACATACCGTAAGCAAACAATAAGCGTACAGTTGAAATATAAAAATAAAACCAAAAAACCCTTGAATGAATAAACTGATGGTCTGAAACAGTTTCACAAATGGTACAGATTAAAAATAAGGAAAAGTAAAGGAAAAAAGAATAAATAAATAAATAAAAAGTAAAAGAAGAATTAAAAAATTACAGGTGTTCAAAGAAGAAGAAATGGGCGAATTTGATAAGACCCGTTAAGAATAAAAACAACCCCAACAGAAGTAATGAGGAATATTCAGCATCCAGAGGCAAAACAAGGCCAGGAAAATTCAGTGGGAAGCCAGCAGAGAGCGAGGATATTTATGATATTTAATATTTCCTTCTCTTCTTTTCTGTGTTCAGGAGTTGTAAATGGAGGCTCTGCAGTATATATGTTAGAGTCTGGATAGTAAACCGGAGAGAAATCTCCTGGAATAATGTGGGGGCAAAGGCTCCTTTTTATCAAGCTGCGAGCCAGTAGAAGAGAAATAAGAAGAAGTAGAAGAAAGGTGATGATAATGAAGATGAAGAGGATGGAGAGTTAACTGGATGTTCGAGAGCATTGTTGGTTGGGCGGGACAGGAGGAAGAAGAAGAAAGGAAAACAGCTCGCTCGCTTACCTCCAGGCACAGAGCTATTTAACTTGAACGTATGCAAAAGATTACGACTCTTTATTCTCTAGCTATTATTTACTTCTCATATATTGAGTATAAGGGAAAATACAACGAGTGTTTTATTTTATCTAGTAAATTTTTATTCTTTACGATATTTATAAGTTACTAGTTACTCTCTAACTCCATACTACTCAGTATGTAAATTGGTAAAGGAGCTCAAGCTCTACTTAGACCCAGTATTAAGAAAAATGGTATCATTTTTTACTATAAATTCACAAATCTTCAATCAGAAAATAAATAAAATAAAATAAAATAAAATAAAATAACCAGGGAATGGTTTTGCTCGCCTCAAAAAAAGTGTCGCACTCCATTATGAAGAGGTCGTGGCATTTTGCACAAGATGTCGTGCGAATACGGGAGTATGGACAAACTGGGATCCTAATATTTTTATAAGAGAACGAACAAACAACTGACAGACAAAAGAGAGAGAGAAAAAATAAAATAAAAGAACAACCCGGGCGAAACGATCCCCTTCAACACCCCATATTATTGCCCCTCTCTTCCTCCTCCCTAACAAATAAAAGAGGAGGAGGGAGGTAGAGAGGATATTTCGACTTGCTCATCCTGTTTGTTTTGGTTCGCTTCAGCCTTTTTTTTTGTCCATGTCTCCTCCATCATGGGCAGTGGTCTCAACAGATCATCTATGTACTGTACACCTCCTCTCCGTAATAGACCATTACCATACCCCATCATCAAAGCGTTGAAACTGTTGTAGTCAACGCAGCGGAGAAAGGAATCACTCACTCACTGTAAGAGGTTCGTATATCACATAGCCCCCAGCCCCACCAAGCAAGTTACCGCCCTTTCTCAGCAAATCTGTCCCGGCCCGCCCGGTTTCTCCTCATTTTCCCCACTACGAAATGGCCGTGTACGTTGCTGTTGTCTCGTCTCTGCTAGTGCTTGCTGGAGTACTGTACATGGATGTGTGTGCTAGGCGGCAAGCACCAAGGTGGCCTTTTTGTACATGGCGCGAACCCCCGTATGTCGAGTGCTGGAACAGAGTCACAATCATGTGCAAAGTGCAAAGAACTTGATATGATGAATACATTATTTCTCATATTTATCATGCTCAACAGAAAGAACAGAAAGAAATGACAGTTGATTTCCTGTCGATATGATCAAGAGGAGCCTTTTTTTTTTTTTGTTTTTTTTTTTTTCTTTAATGTGGCTCTAGGTCGGAGCGAACGGCGTTCATTGTGAATTCACTCCTTTCGGACCGAAAGGCAAATACATAAATGGGAGAAGAGCAACAAGTGTGTGGTATCATCTCACAGGGCTAAAGAGATGCTACGCTGTATATACATCAGCCAAATTCGTTAAAAAGAAAAGGAAAGGAAAGAAAAAGAACCTGCCCCTGATCTTCAGAGGCGGGCGGCTCTTAAAAATAATGCATCAGATAATAAGTTTTATCAGGACCAACGAGTCCCCGCTGGAACAATCTCGGGAATTTAACAAATAAACAACGTAACCGGAGTGAAAGACACCTATAGTCGCATCGTAAATTTAGGTGAATAAGTATATAGTAAGTAACACAACGATAATTAAAGAAGAAGAAAAAAAGTGCTCAAAAAGGATCAAGAGGGATTTAGTAGAATTTTCATAGCATCATGGCATGTTCTTCATCAGAATCGCCATAAACAAACAAAGGGCGTAAATGTACAGACCCTTGCTCCGGTTTATGGGTCTTCAATATCCAAAAAAGATAATCCTCCAGGGGAAGGAGATTTAAGAGGACGGAATTTCCCCACCACCCGAACGCGCAAATAATCGCACCAGCAAGCGCGTCGAGAATGAAATGATTCGCGGTCGCGATTATAGCAATCAGAATCATAAATGGGTAGGTAACCCCAAGAGAAATACATGTGATACGCTGCCATGATGGGCGATCGATTTTGGAGGCTAGGCCAAAGAGTGAAAAGTTAAGGTGTGACAGTAAGGATCCGGATCGATGCTGCTGAGAAGAGAGCGGGATGGTCATTATAGTGATGCCGATCATCAACGAATACCCAAAATGCAGAGATGGCATTGCGGCTAAAATGAACAGGAGATTATTAGCAGGGATTTTTTTTTTCTTTTTTTTTTTTTTAAAAAAAGGCGTAGGTGTGACGGGTACCTATGGAGTTTGATACTCACCATACTGGTTGCAAAATCTGTTCTGTGTCCAAACACTGCTTGCACCATTAACCCCGCGAACAGTGTCAACAAATCCATAGCTCCTGGAAAGCTCACCAACCGACCCATTTACTGAGGTATCACTAAGGAGCCGGGGGGGCATACACGGCCAAAACGTGAACATCACAAACGCGAGCAGGTTACACAGTGCTAGGGTCCGTCTGCGCGCTTGATACAAAGCAGGATGGCGTGCGTAGGAGCAGCTAGGATAACCATTTTCCTTGATGAAAGAACGGTCGTCGTGCCGATTTGTTGTTGTAGTATAATAGTAAAGCCAGACAAGGTAAGCAATGGTCCCAGGTATATGGATAAACGAGTAGAGGCGATTATTCCAAGTCATCAGAATGGGATGATGGAGGAAATAATCTTGTATCTGGACCTCCCAGAAGATTTGGAGACTCTCCTCCAACTTTATCAGCTGCAATGAATGTTTTCGCGCAATGTGTACCGTAGCATCTTTAAGGGTGGCTGCCGTGAAGGCTCGCGCAAGCTGGTATGTCTAAATACAGTCAGTACAGTTTAACATCAGGTTCTATGGCTCTAGTTCAAGGGTTGACCTACCCAATAAACTAGTGTCCAATACCAGCACTCCACTAAAAAGGGGAATCTCCGAAGCAATCTGCTGAAGCATCGATTCCGGAATACAGCAGTATTTGGTGTCATAACCTCCCTCTTCCACGACAACAACCCAATTTGTCTAGCTCTCCGCGGATGCTCTTGATCAATAGTTAAGGACGGGGGTAAGGAGCGGTAAGAAGGACCCGACGCTGATCCATTGTCCGCACCAGTAATGGTGGGTAGTTCATCGTCAATGCTATCAACGGTTTTGTCCGAAAAATCGGCACACTTTACCGAGCTAGACCGTGTTGTATTCCAAGCATATAGAGGAGATAGATCTGAGGATCGGTTGATCCATGTGCCCCCAAGAAGAAGAGTAACAACCACTAAGGGTTCCAGAGAGGCCCCCAGCCCCATACCACACAACGTAGAGAAGCACAAGGGGACAAAGAATAATAAACGAAAATACCCACGGTTTGTTGATAACAGAGAGTTATCTCAACGGCAAGCATACATAATAGAGAGATCCGGAGACCACAACATGAGACAAAGCAGTAGGTTGGGCAGAGAGTTAGGGTTGGCTCCACAGGTAATCAGTAGTAGAAAAGAACTCGAGAAATTTTCTCACCACGATGAGAAAATGCGAGACGCGTCAAAGATGCTTCAATTGAATGCGGGGACAGCAAAGAATGCTTAATCCAGTGGTACTCGGTTTTGGTAATGGCCTCTGGTTGTCTTGCGCTACAGGCTACTCACCCGGAATATGAACTATAAGAAACACAATCGAATAACGGCGGACGTAAAACAACTGTCCATAGTGACATCCAGTATAGGAAAAAGAATATCCATGCCACTGGACGGCTGACAAGATGGCAAATGAAAAACATCATGTTGAGCTCCATCCATCGCGAGGAAGGCGCAGTACGCAGAAAACATAACACTACCACAGCAACAGTGATAGTAATGATAATGAAAAGGAAGCCACGCATCGGATCAGACAGCAATTCGAAGCCACGAAGCCACCTGGATTCGCTGGTGACTTTAGAAACTTGGCGATAGACATGCGACAACACACAAGATATATACATACTACTAGTAGCACTACTACTGGTACGTGCCCGAGAGGAAAGGGCAGGCAGTCCCAAAGGCTGGAATATGGGGGGCAGGTAGAGGTCGATTTGAGAACATCTTGTAAATTGGCAGTAGAGAGTGAGACTCCATATTTAAATTCAATTAAAACCCTCTCAAGCGATGCAGTACAGCATCTACTAGTAAGCAACCTTGGAAGTTTTGTTGAAGCCAGATTCCGATTTCACGGAAACTATTAGAAACCCTGATGACTAATCAGACATTTTAACCCCCTTTTTTATCTTCCTTCGGTAGGGCTGGTATTCCTGAGTACTACTATTAGTACTTCAAGTTATTAGTATTATTTATTATTCATGCCTGAAGAGCGCCCCCTTAACAAACTTTTTATCAATTAAACCCCTCATTTTTCTAAATTCACTAAATTCATTACTCTATGAAGCTATGCGGTTGAAGCACGATAAAAAAAATACATTTGACTGTACCCTGAATTAACTGTTATTTGTATTTCTCCTACCTCAAAAACACCCTCCTCTACAGAAACGAAAGGAAACTTAAATATCTCTGGCTACTATATAATATTAAATACACAAATGCATGTACAGTGCGGGAGTATTGCGGTTGAATAATAGGTAACTCGGGCTCTGTTGCACGGGAATGGAGAAAATATACAGCGACCATACAATGGTGGAAAGGATCGCCGCTCCGCAGTTTTTCTTTTTAGACGGTTTTCGCGGCCTCAAGAATGACATCCGCAGCCTTCTCGCTGATCATATAGGTGGGCACAGCAATATAAAACCCAGGAATTTTCGGGAAGACAGAGGCATCAACCACACGGAGGCCCTCAACGCCGCGGACACGGAAATCGGAATCCAATACAGCCATTGGGTCGTCATCAGCACCAATGGGACAAGTGCAGGAAGCATGGTGACCCCATGCTTCGTTCTTGATAAACTCCTTGAGGCTCTCAGTGTCGTTGGCCCTCTCAACGCCAGGCCAAACCTCCGTGAAGCTGCCCTGGATAGGGATAACGCTCTTGAAAATCTCACGCGAGAATTCTATCGCCTCGACAAGTGCCTGCAGGTCTTTCTCATCCGCTCCGTCTGTCGTGACACCAGCATCGAATGAGTTGAAGTTGATCTCGGGCATGTCGAGCGGGTTTTTGGAGCGCAGCGTAACTGTTCCGGCATTGTTGCGGGTGTGTGCTTTGAGCGGGATCCATGTCCAGTGACGGGCATCAGCAAGGCTTTTAACAGAGTAGCCGGGGTAGTAACCGGAGAAATAAGCTGGGGCACCAGAGACGAGGAGATCGGGATCGCCGCTGGCGACAGAAGATCGTTTGACAGCGGCGACGGCGAGGCCGTTTGTAGTGTACGTTCCCTTTCCAAGAGCTGAATCTCCGTTGAGGTACTGTGTAAGGCATGGGTCTGGGTCTGTAGTTAAGAAAGTACATTTGGAGGTGATGGGGAAATCAGTCTCGGTCTTTGCGACAAGACCTATCTCATATCGATCCTGGAGGTTTCGGCCAACCCCTGGAAGGTCCACGAGGACGGGAATGTCGAATTTCTCCAGCTCATCCTTGTGTCCAATGCCGCTGAGCATGAGCAGCTGAGGGCTATTAAAAGCCCCGGCGGAGAGAATCACTTCTCTGGTGGCGGTAACGCTACCTGGGGTTCCTTTCCGAGCACCAGTAGCACGAGGATCAGCAGAGTAGAGACTTTGACCCTTGAGGAAATCTACACCGACAGCCCTCGGAGTGGAGCCAGATGTGTCGAATCGAACATTGGTGACTAGGGTGTCGAGGGCAATGTCCAGGTGGTATTTGCGCGAGCCATCTTCATTAACCGCATTGGCGGTCTGGAGAATGAATTCGCGAGGGCCATTTCGTTTATATTCAGGAACATTGACCGCAATGGGAACCTGATATACGGCCTCAGTGGAGTCACGGAGCGGGGTGTCGACGTTAATATCCGAAAGCAAAACTTCCGTCAGACCAGCGACGGTGTTGATCAGTTTGCTGGCACCGTTGCCCATGGCAGTGCCAATTGCAACCACCAGGGAAACAAGTTTGAGGTCCTGCAAGACGATACCCAGATCTGTTAGGCTAGTTTCGAACCAACCTTCGAAACCGTGGCCGAGAAGACCATTTGGGGCATATCGTGCCCGTTCTAGTCGTTCAAAGAATTTCCGCATCTTATCTGGAGCCCAGGATGCATCACCTGTAATTGTCTGGATATTAAGCCAGTCACTTTTGTGGGGATAAATACTAATCAATGCATTATGGGAGGCGCAACCTCCTAGTGTTCCAGCTCTTGGGTATAAAACTCCTAAAGGTTCGGCATCTGCAGGTTCGGCCGCCCCGACATGGAATTGGCCATCAGATTTTCTGAAAGTAAATTTAGAATCCTTCTTTTGGCGATCGAGGTCGGGGTAATGGTTAACCCAGTAATCCCAACGCATTGCTTCATATTCGCTCGATTGCAGATGTAAAGCTGGGGTCTGATACACGATAGAGTCGCCCTGGTCATCGCCAGCTTCAATTAGAAGCACTTTGTGCCCTGCAAGAGCAAGTCTGGAGGCGAGAGGGCCACCCCCAGGACCGGATCCGACAACGACATATTCATATTCGTCTGTGGTGTTGGATGATTGACGTTTTTCATAAATACCATGGATGTGGTTGTGACGCTTTCCATGAAGACTGTAAGAATGGGTCAATATATGTCACATTTTGTTACATCATTGTTCTGAATTATTCACTCCTGACACTTACTTCGCACCCAGCACATCAGAGGCGATAAGGGCGAGCAAGCCCAGACCCTGTCGAAAGAACATATTATCGAGAAACTTTGAGAAACGTAGCTGGAATATTTTTGCAAACGGGCGCCAAATATAAAAAATAAAAAGAGAGGTGACACCCTGTGAGCCCAATGAGTGAGAGACTGATCAAGATGCCTGGCCCCTTCCTTGGATAGTCGTGATTGTTTTGCAATCCCCCCGTTTTCTCTGCCGTGCCTGTGACGAGAGCAGGTGAACAATTTCAACATTTCAGAGGATATGAACATGAAAGTCTCTGGAGTTAGCGCTGCAGAAATAGGTGGAGATAGATGGACAGACTGCACCCGTTTCAACACCCTTGTTAAGGTTTTATCCCTAATTAGCAAATTTCTATCGTGCTTTCATAGTACGGAGTACTCCGTACTCCGTACATGGAAAGAGCTCCCGCTGGTGCCCTCTGTGCTGATCCATTTGAGCCAACACAAGCCGGTTCGCTTCTCAGCAAGTATTATCATCCAAGGGTGGGATAATTTCTTGCTTGTTACGATATGTTCCAACTTGGATTACGAGGAAACGGCTGGGATGAAATCAACATGCAACTTCCCCTGACGATCGCATTTTTGATCCTGGTCATGTTCCCTTAACGTGATGGGATAAATCTGCAGCAACGCTTGTTACTGAGAATGTCAGTAGGCTCGTATTACTGCGTAGATATGGACCAAGCTATGCGCTTAACCTGCCACGAGACAGGGAATAATCGTAAGGTTTGAAGCAAGAACAACGCTGGCCGGCGCGGGGTTCAGGAATTATTTATGCTACTGGTTAGGAAATGAGAAAAATTTGGGAGGATTTTTCTTCTAAAACTCAAAACAAATCCAGTTAACAACTTGAAGATGGAATGAACCTGATGCTTTATGATAATTGAGAACTTATGATCCTCAAAACTCAGAGCTCCATGCAACGGCTGTCAAAGCTAGTACACAGCAACAGCGAGAGCGGAAGCCTGGCAAACCGCATACTCAGTCTGACATGACAAACCCTAAGAAGCTAGTTGTCCGCTAAGCCAATTCGTCCCCTGGCACCTGTCGATCATGTACTTCGTTCGGAGTAAACAATTTCGTTTCCCCTTGTGCACCCCAGTTACCGGATGCCGCAACCATGCTTTATTCGGTGCAGAACCTTGTTCCTTAGTTGGAATGTTAGCTTTTTCTGCTCCACATTGCCCTAAAAACGGCTTCCCCAGCAAATAAAAGCTTGCGACGAGATCAGCGACTGGATAGAAAAATTTTAGGCCATTTGTTCCTTTACTGCGTAACTTAATGGCAGCCATCAAGAATTGTGTCTATGCACAGCTTCATAGGTACTCCAGACTACCGCGTATACTACCCTACTACTTATTTTCTCACTCGACCCATCCATCGCAGCGCTTTGTTTTCAACAAGGTTGAGCGAGGGACTTGGAAGCGTGTTGCTCTTGTTGAAAGTACGCGGTCATAATCCCTACACTAATGGTAGTACGCAGTAGTTAAGCTATTTTGCCGATTATATGCTTGGTGCTTGATAATGCGCGAGTACCCTTTCACGCCGTACTGCGTAAGCTCCGAAGCTTTAGCCATGGAGAAGCGGCTTATTAGGACTTTCTTACGCAGTTAGCAAGCGGGTTGAGGAGGTGCTTATTATTTGTTAGTCCTAAATCCCTGTTCTTGGGATGCGCTTCCGCGGACAGTACGGGCGTGAGTAGGCCCCCGGTAAACTGAAGGTGTCCGTTGTGTCGGTATGTATGTACAAACATTCGGAACATGTACGGAGAACATTCAGAACAATCAAACGCTACTCCACCCATATCTACATATCTGTCCCGGGTTTGGGTTGGGGGAGACGTGTAGCGAGGTATTCGAAATGGGGGTGCAGCTGTATTTTCGTGTGATGGATTTTAGGCCGAGTTGAGAATGATTGGCCTCGATTCTTACCCAAAAATACACAAAAAAACCACAAAATAAGCTGTTTGAGACAAATGTCACTATAGTCCGCCGTAGAATGTTCAGATTTTTCCCGGGCTTCCAAGCAAGTGCTACCCATATGGTGCTGTGTGGCGCAGATGGCGTCAAGTGGGGGTTCCACTAAGGGGTGTGATTATGCGGGATGCTTAGTTCGTTTTGAAGGTCTCAATCAAATTATCTGCAGAAATACAAAAGCCCCTTCAGTTATCCCGCCAAAGATATTCCTCCGAACCGAGAAGTACACCCAATGAAAAAACAGACGTAAGGAGTGGTAGATAGAGCGAGAAATGAAAAGGTACGGGTCTTGCCCACATATAAGATTTTGGGTTGGGATTAATGAGCAGAATGTACTGCGTACTGTCAGGGATCGTCCAGATCCAGAAAGCAAAACAGAATCAAGCAAATGATACTCAAAAGTCTAAAAAAAGTTAGCGACAGAATGAATCAGAATCGAACACGACATAGTAGTTTGAAATATATAGCTAGAATTAAAGTTCCTCGAATAAATACTAGCGAGCGCTTGCTACTTGGCGTGGAAGTAGCTGCGCTGCGGCCCAGAATTAAAGACATCGACGAGAGGCAACGAGTCCGAGTCGTGAAAACCCGACTTTTGGGGAAGTCCCGAGTGGCGCATTGCGGAGTCGTCATGGGATGAGCTATTACCAAAAGTGCCGGATTTCTGATTCTGGGTGAAGGAGAAGACGGAAGGGAACAGTCTTCGGAAGAGGGATCGCATAGCTGGCATACATGCACAGATTACGCCCACATGGATCTCAATTGTACTCCAGTAGCCCATTTCAACATAATCCCCTGGACGATATGTTAGACTGAATTCGTCGAACAAGCAATATTATCGGTGCACTCACAAGTGAAATTGGACGATTTGGCAAATTGGAGTAGGGTACGGAGACGGAGAATGCTGACTACGGTGACACTATCAAGTTTAGTTTAGTGTCAGCGTTTTATGCTCGATGAGATACCAGTGGAAGCGAAAAATATGAGACATACAAAGAACCAACAGTGAACATGATACATATATGGATCTTTTTCTTTCGCCAGAGGTCCATTTGCGACAACTCTCTCAAGGGCAGAGCCAAAGTAACCAGGTCAAGGATAATATTAAATCCTGCACTTGTCCAGCTCTGCATGTTGATATTGTTGCAGTGGCCCGGTGCAGTGCCATCCCACCGCAACCAGGCGGATTTGATAGGCGAACACTGGAATACGGACACGAGAATGAAGACGATACCGTATGCCAGAGTTATGCCCATGACGACGTAAATTGCTATCCTGAAACTCCTTTTAGGGAAAATTCGAAGATAGAAAAAATGAAGCGATATCTTTGTCGAGATTAGGGCAGAGAAATAAATCCATTCATCCCAATAGTATATCTAGGGCCTTGGTAAGTTCCACAAAAGTAGCATATGAAGGGGGGGGGGGGGGTCGGGGGGCCGAGGGTCACTAACATAAAGAACTTTTGTAATATCGTCAAAATCGACATGCCAAATGTCTTTCCCAAGGCCAGCATTTGCGACTATTTGAAGGCCTGTATCAGTAACGTTTTCCCTACATGCGAAACCTTAGGAAGAGTGATACTCACTGAATACCGATAAAACGGTGAAGGGAACCGTGAAAATCTAGTATTTCGTTATCAATCATGTAAACTGAGGTTTTAGGTAGACGCGGAGAACTCCTAACCATCACGATAACCATCATTGCGTCGTCCATGCCAAATGGGCCGCCGTTGAAGAACGGCAATCTCGCAGCCATTCGCAAAATGAACGCCAACAACGCGAAGCCACCCCCAACAACGCCGGTAACGGATATCAACTTAGTACGGTCTCTGATCGGGCGTCCACATTTCAAATCCGAAATCCTCTTCGTCGCTGCCTCTAAGTCAGTTACCGTTTATAGCGATCATGGAAAGGGGGCCATCGCCTACTCAACGCTTCCCTGATTGTGCATTTCTGTTGCACGCAGGGTGCGATTCTAGCCTCGAGCCGGGCGTTTGAGCAGGTATCCATGCATTGCACATCCGTGGGCGAACACAATTGAGAGATTGCTAGTTTCGTACATTCTATCTGATTTAAATTAGCTATGTTGTATAATGAGCCACGCGAGCTTCGCCCTACCGTGCATGCTGGTATATAAATTTTCTCTGCCTGCGCTGCCGAAACGAGGGCGGCAAGCCCTGTTAAAAAGATGTTGAGGGCCTTCATATCCACTGTCTAAGTACCACAGACGTGCCCGTATGCTGAATCACCGCGCATGGGCAAGGGACCGAGGGGAGGACTGGAGGGACGTCAAATCGCCAGAGACCAAAGCTGGATGGTTTCAACAGCGCAACGTTGAAGATTAGGGGTAATGACTGAGAATGCAAAATCTTGCTCTAAAGAACTTTATAAAGGAGCGCCTCTGATCTTAACTCAGAGTCAAAGAGAATTACTGCGTATGTTGCAGGTGCAAGGTTCAAGGAGGGATTGTTTTCGGTTTTGGGGAAATTTTGATAGCCTGCCCTCAGTTTCTGCGCGTCGCAAAGCTCCTACAGGAGATTTGGTGTACCAAGGAGCTGGTCAGGGCCAACGAAAGACCATTCTCGGCCTCCATCGAATAATAGTAGCATAATCCAGACCATCGTCATGGTTCCAGGGAAAATTCCCCTCCAGATGCCGCTTCGGCTAACAAAAACTTCTGCGAAGTGTCAACCTAACTGGGCTGCTGATGAGGATCCAGGGGGCATCGCAGATCACTTACCAAAGGCTGACAACAGAGGTCCCGGGAATGGGATTCGCGAGCCAAACATGTGCCCAGATTTCAGAGAGAGTGGAGTCAAGAAGGGAAGTAGTTTTGCCCCCAGTGCAGAAAACAGCCTAGTACGGTTCGATAGGCAGAGCTGGATGCACGTCTATTTCTTACTCTGATTCATTTTTTCCTCAAAGCCGGAATATATCCTGGATCCCGTCAGCATGGGGTTAAATTCTGACCGGAAGCTCCCTTGAACTGCTGGTGGCCTGCAGGTGGCCTGCCGATGTCTCTTACCCCTTAATCTAGTATATACATAATTCCACCATTTCAAACCACGTATTGTCTATCCAAAATTCGCAATCGCAACAGGAAAAGAAGCATTGCCAGAAGGTACTGCAGAGTACCAATGAGGAATTCTTAAGCCCTAGCTTGCGGCTAGCCTGAACAGTAACAAATCCAGCACGCCGTGTCCCGCGCTAGTAAGTGCGGTCGTTGTGGAAGGTTATTTTCGACCACGCGGTTCCACTTCATGGGGGGACGGGAGTTGTTTTGCTCCTATCCCAGAAAATGCCTGTCTGCATGAAACAGGCTATACTGCTCTTCGCTTAGTTCGCCTGCCATGCCATGCCTGAGAAAAGCTAAATAAATGTCGATCTTGATTTTGATAATGTCGACTCTTCTTTTCACCCCAGCCTTGTGGCAGTCTTTCGGGCAGAGACTGGGACGGGAAAGCCTGGCAGGCGATGTTCCTCTCCCCCCCCCCAGCCATAGTCGTATTTTGCTGGAAGGGGACGGAGCCAGTCACATCCGCCGCGTTACGGAGCGTAGCAACACAATTTTCTTCGGGTTCTATTTTCGACTTGGGTCATCTTGATATCCATACTACTTGGGCACCCAGGTATCCGACTGTTCTTGTTTTCACTCTCTGGAAGGTGGACTTTTGCAGGCCCTGAAGAAGTGCTTCATCCTGTCGCTCATTTGTCTAGATATTTGATCCTTTGATCTTGTCCACTCATTCTCCAGACTCCGCCTGGCGTTTTACATGTGGAGGCATTAAATTCCAGTCCCTCGCTTTTACATTCTCTTCATTCAATCCTTACATCATTTGTGATGAAGCTCTCATTTCTCTCGTTTGCTCTTCCCTTCTTAGGGGCGGATGTCCTCGTCAATGCTCTACCAAATGCGGAAAACATTGCAAGATTCAATGCGGAACAGTCTCAGAAGGGATGTCCGTACTCGCAGCTGCAAGCAGAGCTCAAGCACAAGCGATCAAAAAGGCTTCTTTTTGATACAATGAAAAAGCCAATTGAGAGTGAGATGGACATTGCAAAATCCAACTGTAATCGCACCTAACACTCATTATAGTTACTGGAAATCATGCATTCGTACCACCAAACTTCGAGGATGGTGATCAGCGAGGACCTTGCCCGGGCTTGAATGCTCTGGCAAACCATGGATATATCCCACATGACGGAGTTACAACTGTATGTACTTTAAACTACCTTACCTGGCTCATCTAGAAAATCTAACAAAGGTTTTTTACAGACTGCTCAAGTTATCTTGGCGATTAACGACGGTGAGAACTACCTACAAATCCATATGTCTTGGATTTTATTTACTAATATCTTCCATACGTGTAGTGTATGGAATGGGCCTCGACCTTGCAACGATTCTTGGAGTCATGGGAACTGTGTGGGTTGGTAACCCAGTCTCTCTAACCCCCGGGTTCAGCATTGGAGGGCCGACTAATCGGTCCGAAAATATTCTACACGACCTCCTTGGCTTGATCGGTATGTCTCGATCTAAGCCCTCAGTGCCTTATTATCAGCATTATTCATAATTCGTGGCAGGCACTCCGCAAGGCCTGGTGGGATCTCACAACTTGATCGAATCAGACTCTTCCAATACGCGGGATGATCTGTATTCCACTGGAAATGCCCATACCCTCCGAATGGATAAGTTTATGGGTTTCTATAACATGTCTTGGGAACACCCAACCGGAGACTATAACATGGATGTTATGGCGCGTCGGGCAGCGGACAGATTCCAGGAAAGCAAGTCTGAGAACCCGTACTTCTACTACGGTCCCTTTACAGGGTTGATAAGTCGCAACGCTGGGTATATTTTCCCTGGCCGACTATTCAGGAACCATTCGAGTGAAAATCCCGAGGGTACTTTGAGTGAGTGAACCTCCCCCACATTCGGTAACTATTGGTGATACTAAGTTTGTTGAATTATAGCCAAAAATACTATCAAGAACTTTTACGGTATTTACGGTGAAGAGGACTGCTTTGAGTACAAAGAGGGCTGGGAACGTATTCCAGAAAACTGGTACCGCACGCCCGTCGATTATGGGTTAATTCAATTTAATCTCGATATAATTGATTGGGTCCTTAAACATCCCGAATTGGCAAGGTAAGTCGTGGCCAACCTTGTACTTCCGTTACAGCAAGGATACTATACAAAGAACCCCCTTTACTAATAATACCTCTTCATTGTAGCATCGGGGGCAACCTTGGTAAAATCAACACTTTTGCCGGCCTTGACCTAGGAAATCTGACAACTGGCGTTGCCAACCTTGGCCATATTTTCGAGGACAATAATCTCATCTGCTTCCTGCTGCAGTTCGTCAAAACCTTTGCCCCAAACGCTCTATCTGGCGCTCTCGCTACGCTTGAGGCCCCCTTAAAGCTTATTACCGAGACTCTCAACGTTCCGCTTCTTGATCTCGGCTGTCCCGCAATGATCGATCTCAAGAGGGGCGGCAAGCCTATCTGGGACGTGCTGCTAGATAAGTTTCCCGGCGCAAAGAAGAGCGGGACTCCATTATAAACTCTGAACTAAGCAGGCCTTAATTCTTGACTAATGTGGTTGTCCCTTTGTATATGTATTTTCACAAGGTGTGTTGCTATAGTTGAGGGTGTCACTATAGTGGAGAAGATTGATTACAGGATTTCTTGAATAATATTTGATCCTTTTACCTTTATATATAAAATTTGGCTAGCATACATATATTTCGCGATTGTACATGTACAGTACATATAGTCTAATTGATCTTAGTGATTCTGAGAGACGCATGGATGCTGCAGTTTGCCTTTCTCGTTTCCATTTAGATACTTTCGTTTTGTCTTTGGAGAACGTTATGATAATAAGCTGGCAGTTGCTGAACCAGATCAATTTTGACATCTCTGTGGAATAGTTAATACTATGAGCAATTAGTACTACTAGTAGTTCCCAATGAGTGGGAAAACAGTGATAATCACTGCCCCGATCTATCCACAAAAACTACGAGGGTCTGTATATAACGGCTCTGAGGGAACGATTCATGGATGTGCGTCGGCTCCACCGAGCTACTCCAACAAAGTACTATTAACCACCAGTCGAACGTCATTACAAGCAACTTGAACCCTTGAAGTTGTAGTGAACAACCTCAGCCGATCTATATAATGGATGTCCCTATTGCAGCAAATGTTTTGGGCACCATTGGTGCTGTAAGCTCAATTTTACCCTGGTCAACCCATACCTGTTCGATTTCAATCCTTCCTTCTCATGATTAGTAGTACTATAATATATTTGCTATCCCCTAAACCCTAACAGCGATGATAGGTCTGCTGGTCGATACAGGCAAGTGCTTAACTTTGAAATCAAGCATGAAAATAAATTAATTATAAGTCTCCCAGCTCCTCCCCCAAATCGTAGTAAACTATCGACGCCACCATACCGATGGTTTACAGCCCTCCATGATGATTCTATGGGCAATTGCTGGCGTTCCGCTTGGAACCTACAATATCGTTGAAGAGTTCAACGTTGCCCTCCAGGTCCAGCCTCAGATTCTGACTCTGCTGAGCCTAGCAACTTGGACACAGTGCCTGTATTATGGAAAAGTAAACTTTTCAGCATTCTCCCTTGGCTCTTTCTCCCCTGATTGTTCAAGAACACCGTTGCTAAGCTCCGTGTACATACTACGCTATTACAGCATTGGACAGTAAAGAAATGCCTCCTAACAGTTTCAATACTGTGTGCCATGTTCGGCTGTATCCAAGCCTCCCTGATATTTGGGCTGCGAACCGCAATGAATCGCGAAATCCAGTGGCCGCTGACCATGATGGCTATCTTAAGTGCCAGTCTTCTCGTTGCTGGTGTGCTTAGGCACTACTGGGACATCTACGTCCATCGGACCGTGCGGGGAATAAGTTTTTTATTTGTCGCCCTTGATGCAGCAGGCGATCTATTTTCACTGGTTTCTATCTGTAATACATTTCCTTTCTTTTGAACCCCATCCCCCAGCCAAAACCCAGGCGTGAGGAATGCAACAACATGAAGACTCTTTGCGCAGGTTATTTTGCGGGTTCTGATATCCTTTCGTCAAACAACCCAATCTAGTATACCAACCCACCCTTGATATTCTTGGGATGGCCATCTACGGAAGCGAGCTTGTTTTCTGGCTTGGAATCTGTGCATGCGGTGGTTTTCTGAACTTTACCCCCTGGATAAAGGAAAAAATTAGGGCGTGGAGATATTGTTCACAGGAAGGACCCGAGCGAAACGGTGAACGAATGACACAACTACCTCAAAATATTTACGTGCGAGAGATGCCGACAGCTACTTCTGTATTCCGAACGGCTTCGGGGACAGCGGACGAGTTGCGGAGGAGAGATATAGCCATGCAAGAGCCCTAGAGGACTAATAAAAATGTTTACCAAGTTGAGCGAAAGCTGGATTCATTCTTGAGTACGGAGTAGATATGGCAAGGATGCCAGTCAAGGGTTGGCTTCGCTGGCTCCAGCGATGAATGAGCCATGACCACGAAGTTCTAAGTGCTCACTCCTTCCTTATCATCCGGCCGTTCAGGCTGAAGAGGTGTCCAACCACAGTTGCATTATGTATTTTTTGGGTGGAATAGAAACTTCACAGGTTGGTATGGAGGTATAGAGTGTGGTGAACATCCAGAACAATAAAATGTTCCCAAATCAAAGACCGGAACTCTCAAAATTTATAGATTACGTCCAAAGCATGTAAATATATACAAAAAATAATGGCTAGTGGTACTCGTACAGTAGGTCGCTTTATGTACATGTCTATAGGCGAGTCAGATTGTTATGTTCTTTTGGGCGCTTTTCAGTGTCTGAGCATACAAAAACGAAGCAGGAAATCAATAGAGCTGCAGGCAGTAGCAGCAGAAAATATACGTTGTAGCATGCGAAACGAGAGAAGATACTCAATATTGATTTCAGCATCTTCATGAATGCCGAAGCATTCAGGAAGGACCACACAAGGGGTACGGATTTGTTGGGTTGAAAACGTGGAACGTATGAGGAACACGCGCCATTGATTTCAACCTTTCTTGTCCGTCAAACGGCCGCAATGGCTAGACCTTGGAAAATTATAAGGAACATGAAAACAAAACTGTTCTGAATACAGACCTGTGCGCCCGTTTTTCGGTCCCATGTAGCGCCATCGCTGTACCAACAAGTTGATTTGCTGAACATGTCATATATATACTTTGTGACCTGTTCTTCATGTTTTATTTCTCTTTGTGCCGGTATGGGGCTCGGTTCAGGATTTTAGTCACGACCCTGCCATCTCTTCCTCAACCGCAACGACGGCGACAACACAAATATCGTCTACTTTACCACCTCTCCACTTATCCCAGGGATAATACCTCTGAGCTTGCTTTGCGAAGGGTCCGTCCCTGTGACGATCCATGCTGGCAACTTTCGCCTGTTGAACAACTGTAAGTGCGAGAAGGCTTTGTAGTGGGTGGAGTCGTGTTTGAGGATTCGGTATCGGTTGCTTGGATTGAGGGTCGTTCGCCAAGGTAGAGACTCTGGGCGACGGGACAAAGTCGCCTTCATGGGTGAATTTGTCAAGTTCAGCGGAAACACTGATTCCCGCCTCCGAAGTAACATCCCAAGCGCCAATGGATATCATTTGCTCTGTTATGATATTCAAAATGTCCTGATTGAAAAGGTTGTCCAGGACCCCATCGGTTGCAAGAATGAGCACGTCACCATGCTGCATTTTCAAATTTGTAACGTTCGCGTGGTAGGGGAGATCCTCGAAGACTCGACCTCCGAATATTGAAGATTGGATTCGCATGAGTGGTGGAACTAAGGTGAGCTGGTACGGAGTATTAAAATCGTGGGTCTGGGGAATGGAATAATGATGAATGGCTGCGAGCCGGCAAAGGATGGATCCTGAGTCTCCAAGACTGAACCGAGTTGTAGTTAGCATAATGTGTCTATTAGGTTCGGCCATGACAGAGAATAGATTAGGATATTTGCATACTTCGCAAGTTCCACCCTCCCATCCCCATGGGCAATGCCAATGCTAGCTGTACTACCACCCGCAAAAATAGATTGATCTGCTAGGCATCTCTCGTAACCGGCCTGCATCAGAGTCCTGGCCCTTACTTTCTCTAATCGTGTGTCCCAGTCCAACGCGGCCTGAGCCATGTTGCTGCAGAGAGCATGAGAGAAATCTGCCGGATCCACGCCGGATTCGGCCCAACCTCCTACCCCATCTGCCACGCCAAAAGTAACAACGCTGGAGTCGTCATGTATCTTGCTCACAAAAAATGCATCCTCTCCACTATCAAACCGGGAAAGTTTCCGCGCCAGAGCAGTTTTCCCAGTCTGAAGGCCGAGCGCATCTTGCTCCTCCGGCTTAAAACTGACGACATTGTTCGTAGGACAAAGTTTCTTACCTTTTCCGGACGCGGACGCGGCGATACGATACGATATACGGCGTTCCGATAGGGAGAAAGGGCTCGAGTGGAACAACCTCTTCGACCCCGAGCTGCTCCATTCTGTAACTGGGTATGCGCATCGGGATCGAAAACCCGTTCGAGAGGAAATCGATCTAGACAAATGGGGCCAACCGGATCCCATAACGTTCCGCAGCTGCATTGATCCCAAGCCCCGTAGGCTGCCTATCCCGGCGACTATCGCAGTATCCATCCAAAGTACTGGGCTTTGCCCTCCTGCGCAGGGAAGACCCGCGAGGGCATCTGGGACACGCTCGGGAGTTCAACACCGGTGAACCGCATGTGCTTTGGGTGGTTTTTGGAGGTAATTGCAAGGAAAGCACGAACAAAGAGAAGGTGGGTTATGAGATAATTTCGTTGGTTGGGACTTGCATTGGGTTTCAAAGAAATACCAGGCTACTAGCACTTAGCATCTGAAAGCCGAAATATAATATTTTATCCGGCATAGCCGCCAAACCAAAAAAACATGTTTGAAGCTATGAAGGGTAGGCCAATTGGCGCACCAAAAATAAAAATAGCAAAAAGGAAAAGATCTCAAACACAATCTCATAAAAGAAGCCTTGATGTAATATGATGAAAGTGTATTTAACTCTTGATAATAAATAATTTGTTTTCTGCCTCCAAAACCGAACCTGGACGAAATTAAGAGATTTAGACGCCACAATATTAAAAGCGCGCGTATTCATAGATACGCTAGTAAAGCTGCCGTCCTTCTATGGAGTATATGGGCGTCATTCCCAATAAAACACCACCAATGTTCAGAAATCAGACATTGAAATTGCAGCCTGTAGAATGAAATTGTTGTCGTTGGAATGGACTGCGAGTGGATGATAACAACCTTGTGCGGGAGATCTGGCTGGAGAGGGAGTCTTGGGTACTACCTACAAATTCCACTGTGATGTCGTCTAATAACTTCAAGTTGCAAGCTTTTATACATAAAATACATCTACGAAAGCCATTGCGGTTGGATACTTTACGGACGGAGCGTTTTCGCTGGTCTTCTCCCCCTCTCTCTATCTCTCCCTTCTCATACCCCTAGTACTGGTGGTCAATGAATGGCTGTACAGTTGCACGAGAATGTCATATTGGCGGGTACTTATCCTGGCAGTTCGTGCCACGATTAGCTCTTCCATCTGCGTCTAGATTTCTCTCTGCGCCTCGCATAAAAATAAAGGCTTCTAGTCTATCTCATGACCAGGTTTGAACATCGAGTCACTGATTCATTATTTTATTAGAGTCCATTTCCGCACCTTGTCTCGGCATGTCCTCAACGCGGGCTTATATCCCTCTCTCACGATCGATGTCATCTTTATGTCTATTGTAAGAGATATTTCAGGGTAATAATAGGTTCTGTCCCCCGTCATTAATCCGGTCTCGCTGGAAGAAACAAGAAAAGAAGAAAAGAAACAAGGAAAGTGAAAAGAAAATTTTTTGAAGTTGGGCCATCAGTTAAAAGATGCCAGGGATGATTCTCCATCTGACTTTCCTACAATATTCTTCCCAAGTCTTCCCATATTTCTTGGCGCATCGTCGCTCATCGCGATAGCATCGGTGGACGAGAATCGTGGTCATGAATATGGCATATGTCCACGGGATTAAGTGAGTGAATCCGCAGGTAGCACACATCGCGTACGACAAGATGAGATCTCCCAAGTAGTTCGCATGACGGACAACTCCCCACCATCCTGTCTCAAAAGAGAATGTGCAACGGCGTTCAGCGACATATCCATAGTGATTATGAGGGGAAAGTTCAGGAACGGACCACAAAACTGTTCAACATACCGGAACATAGAATGATAGATTTGTGTGTCGACCCATCTGTGGTTTTATACTGGCCATGGATATACTGCGGAGGTTTCCCCCATATCAAGCATTTTCCCTGGGTATCACGCACGAGGTATTTTTGGTGGTTTGCGGACCGGAACAGAACATATCCACAAAACCCTGCAGTCAAAATCGTAGCAGCAGTAATAGGAGAGAGAGAAACCGGATGGACTGCTAAAAATTGGGGCTGTAAAGTGTAAATCGTGGGGAGCCAGGCTGCGGAGCCCCAAGCCAGATAAAATCCGACGTGATCGTGGGCCATATCCATGGTTTTAAGGTACCTAATGGACATCTGGCTTTAGTAGGTATATCTGAAAGTTTTGCCTTATTGAAAACACACCAATGCTCATTGAAGAAAAAATCCACGATATAAGTCAAGTGGAGGATATCGGCGATAATAATTGAGTTCGTAATGTATCCGTATCGACAAAATTGGAGTGCAGTGAAAGAGATGTCACTATAATTGTTGTTAGTTCATCGAGTATACCGAGGCATAGATATATATATATCTATGTATAATATATAATATCTCACATTAATATCCAGCCAATAATGCCAGGACGGCCATTATGGAAAAGTTTGATATCCCAGGACTGCCCCAGTCTTGGATTCAGCTCAATTCCCATATAGATATCGTACAGCGGAGATCCTGCGGAAATATCAGCAAGGCAATTCTAATGGAGTAGAAAATGCATGATCTGACCGCTGAACTTTCTGTCCTCTGGGTGGGACGGAAAAAGGTGGGCTTTGAGATAAAAAGCCAGGGTGAGAAACAAGCCGTAAATATTGAAAATGGCGAGAAATGAGCCCCAATTGGCCGCAACAAAAGATGTAGCCAAAATGCCACCTCGTAGCTAACCACGCCAAACAGCAACATAGTCACAACGACAGCCAGTAGCCCGTTGATCTTGTATTTGAGAACGTTTCCAGCAGGTGTAGGCTGTCCCTCGTGCGTGGATCCTGGGAGAAAACTGTAAAGCAGGGCTTGAAATAGCACCCAAGTTCCGTAGACAAAAACGGATCGCAAGGTAGGAACGGGGCAGTATTCGTGGAAAAAAGCAACGAAGCCCTGGTTTCTGAGAGCTACAAAGGCTGACAATAATGAGCCTTCAAAATGCTGTAGCGCCACATACCAGAAGACAATGGCAGCAGGGCATGCCATCATTATCGCAAGAGATAATACGCTTCGAAGCCGAGGAACGTCGCTTCTCCTGCCCCATGGTGGAATGACGTCCTTTGAAATCCGCTGAAGATTGTAGCTCTTCTGATCCGAATGGCAAGGAGGGGCACTCGAGATGATCTCCTTCATCTTCTCAATCTAGGATCGCAAAATGCAGTAGTCAACACAGCGAAAAAAAGAATTAATAATTTAAGACTTGAAAAATTGTAGGGGTGGGTTGGGATTGAGACTGGATGAAAATAGAATGGAAGGTAAGAAACTGTCGCATCTGCCACACTTGCCACACTTAAAAGGCAGAGTAGAGACAGATGCAGATGCGCGCGAGAGTTTATATTTTCGAGGAAGGTGAAATAAACTCAAATGTTGTTCGACAGAAACACAACACAGATTTGGTAGGACAAGTGAAGCTGTCTCGTGGCTGGAGCACAACAGGCTGGTTCCGTGAGGTTAATATTTATTTATTACAACAGAAATAGCGCCCAATTTCACATCTGCAAACCAACAACATCATGGGGAGCTTCCACCTGCATTCCCGTAGTGCGAAGCGACCAGTGGTGGCGTCTGCTTGCCCGCACGAATGCAGCTGGACAACAAACCAGTTTTCTCGGCTCTGAATTTGAGGGCAATAATAACCAACCCACCTTCTGCCGATCAGCGGTCAGCAGCGTAAATAGCTATTTAAATCTCACTAGAAATACGGCAACAAGAAGCTCAGGCGCAGCGGGAGCCGCGACAGTGAGAGCTCTAACTATGCTAACAACACAAACGAAAACGGGGATTTTGTGCGGTAGCTAAAAGCGTGGAGCTTGGCCTCCCGAATACGATTTGCTAGCCAAGCCGCTGGGCTGGTGACTATTGGAATATTCGTATATAGAATCGATTGTTGAGGATTGAAGTTGACAGACTTGGCTGGACAAACTTCCAGAAATAAATGGGCTGTCACGTGCAGCTCTTATGGAGGTTGAGAGTCTTAAACAACAACTTACGAGCCATGACAACGATTTTCAGCTCTGGAAAGCTACACATACGCTAGCTGGTATAAATTCTGACTGGATTTGTCCTTTTTGCGAGCATTCAATCCAGCCAGCCTTATTCCATCTGTCCGCCGCACGGACCACCAAGACAAGATGCATCCCGCAAGGCGAGCGTATGTCGAGGATGCGCCAGATGTATGTTGAACCCAAGTCCATTGCTTCATGCTCTTTTTTTTTTTCCCCCATATATGCGCTCCTATCTACATGACAATGTTCACACGAAAATGCGTCTCAAAAACAAAGGGCCTGCTCGTCCAGCTTGTTTCCATTGACTGCCCCAGCTGATCAGCGCCATGTCCTTTGGAATATAGGATCCGGAGATGGGAGTTGACCTGAATAATATCCGTAAGTAACAGATAAGTGAAAATCCCACTACCGTATCTCCTTTCCATCTTAATCAACTCTCTGATTGATAGTGAACTAATAACCTGTTTTCTGGGCCATTAGCTGTTGACCATGATTATGATATGCCCGCTGCCGCAGCTGGGATTCCTCCCGAGAAAGCCTCTGCTATTCTTTCGCAATTTTCCCGTCGTAGAAGAGCTGCTGCTATTGCAGTTCCCACCGAAGATGGTCGAGTTCGTGCCAGATTACGCGAGCTTGGACATCCCATCACCCTTTTCGGCGAAGATGCTACAGATAGACGAGACCGCTTACGTGAGATATTAACGGACCTCGAGGAGCAGCAGGAGGCAGCTGGAGTTGCAACTGGTGAAGAAGGGGAGGATGTGTTCATGAAAGAAGGGGCGGAGGGGGGATCAGAAGAGGAGGAGGAAGGTGATGAGGAATTCTATACTGCAGGTGGCCCAGAATTACTAGAGGCACGGAAGAAAATTGCTAGATACTCGTTGCCGCGGGCAAGAGACAGAATTGAGCGGCAAAAAGAAGAATCTGCCATCCCTCTGCGAACACATATCAAACATCGCAAAGCCATTAAAGAAAAGCTACAAAGTTTCGATCTATACGGCTCCCAAATTGCTGGCGAGCGTCCAGTGAGTATTACTCGTTTTGCCCCTGATGGTCAAATCCTTGCAGCAGGAAACTGGGGTGGAGGAATTAAACTTCTCAATGTACCGAATCTGGAAGAAAGGGCCACATTACGAGGCCATACGGATCGTGTTGGAGGGATTTCGTGGTATCCAGGTGCTACCAAACCTGACTCTAATGTATCGGCGTCGTCTGTTAACCTTGCATCTGGAGGAGGTGAAGGAAACGTCCACCTTTGGTCTCTTACCCAGGACACACCAGTAGCGACACTATCGGGCCATTCAGGACGCGTTTGTCGTGTGGAGTTTCACCCTTCTGGAGAATACCTGGCGTCTGCGTCCTACGACACGACATGGCGACTTTGGGATGTTGCAACAAGCACAGAGCTTCTCCTTCAGGAAGGCCATTCTCGAGAAGTTTATTCATTAGCATTTAATCCTGATGGTTCCCTTCTTGCTAGTGGTGGTCTGGATAGTTTTGGACGTATCTGGGATCTACGTACTGGTAGAACAGTTATGATTCTCGAAGGCACATCCGAGAGATATATGGTCTGGATTGGGGTGCCGACGGATATCGTGTGCTCTCCGGCTCAGGTGACGGCTGGGTAAAATGCTGGGATATCAGACAGGTGCGGTGCACAGGTGGGGTAGGAGCTCACCGCGGCGTTGTCTCAGACCTCAGGTGGTATAAAGGAACTGAATCAACATCTTCATACCTCCCTTCCATTCCATTGGAAGACCAGAATGGCGACGCGACGGACGGTCTCGTTAGCCTTTCGACGCCAGTAGGTGGCCAATCACCAGTGCCGCCACAATCTGTCCCCGTACAGCCAAAGAAATCAGGCACTTTCTTCGTTTCTAGTGGCTTTGACAAGAACGTCAACGTGTTCAGCGCTGATGACTGGTCACTCGTCAAGTCATTGAGCGGACATTCCGGAAACGTACTTAGCGTCGATGTGAGCGATGATGTGAAATGGATCGCCAGCTGCGGCCACGATCGTACGGTGAAACTTTGGGGCATCGACAGATGAACATGATAATAGGATGAGCTGAACCCCCAAGTCGGTATTATTGCCATCAACGATACCTACCTACCTGACGGTTAACTAAAGCGTGTGGCTCTATACTCCACAATCTGCACCATGCCCAATCCGGGCCCTCTGAATTACAGCACTCTATCATCCATCATTACAAACTTTACTTGTTCAGTGATCGATCATTGTTTACGGATATTTTGACTCATGATTGAGGGGGTTAGTTCACTGACGTGCATATCCGGTACTACGCACCTGCTAGACATATTAATGACCATGGATGTATGGTGCAAATGGAGAAGCAAACTTAACGTGCAATAACTACGGAAATTTCGAACCATCTCACCTCAACAACCAAACAATGCCATACTCCGTAGAGCGTTCGGATTTCTAAGTTTTATCATAGGTGTCGCTTGAGATATATATGAAAAGAAAAGAGTGCTGAAAAAACAGAGGCCAGCCAGTCCTGTTAAATTTTATTCAGTGTATATAGTGCACGTAATGGGCAACTTCATGATAATCTGAAGTGATTTGGAAATTATTGCACTTTTCCTCCCTCACTCTTCAATCAAAAATGAAGGAAAATAAACCTGTTTAGTACAGCAACTACATAGAGCAACTCATGCCCAATAAAGAAAGGAATGTCACTGGAGGAAGGGTATATATGCAAAAAGGAGAGTATGAGCAATTCGGAGCCATCGAACTATAGCAATGCAAACCTACACTGGAATGATCATTAGGTCAGTCATCAGTGTTTCTCAACAGCACGAACTATGAGTAAGAAAACAATCATAAAACGGAAAATAAAAATTAAAACATTAAAACATTTAAAAAACCCAGCCAACAAATAAACTCCCTCATTTACTCAATTTTCTCAAGGCTGGTAGGATGGCAGCTGCTCCCCATCTTTTTCCCTTGCCTCTTCCACCCCCAAAGGCAGCTGTGGAGGTGGTCCAAGAGGAATCTGTAAATACGACCATGACAAAATCTCGAACGTCATCCTGGACGCCCGGATTGTCTTTGTGCAGCCAGCGCACTCCACCACAATTTTCAGGTGTAGGGCATATCTGCGCTTAATGATATCGCTCACGAAACTGGGCGTTAGAAAAGGTACGCATATGACATTTAGAAGCTCACCCATGTTGCACGGCTTGGGCTCCAGGGGGATATCAAGATCCGTGTGGTTGGCAATGGTCCTCTTATTACTCTTTTCGTCGTCATGTGTTCGACCGAAGGTGGAGGAGGCGCAAATGGCTGTGATCAGTTCAATGGCTACGCTTAGCTGACGGAGACGGATTATGGGGACGATTTTGGTTGTGGAATCTTCCGGGAGGTGGGTGGCGCTGACGAGGAGGGGAATTGATTGGCCCAGGATTACCTTACTGGGCAACTTGGTGAAGATTTTAAAGGTTGAGCTGGGCAGTTTGCTCCGAGATGAGAACATGGTGGCTACCTTTTCTTTCATGGTTGATTCGTAGTTTTCGAATTCCGGGAGGATCTTCTTGCTGTGTATTGTCCAGGTGATTGGTGCAGATAAAAACATTACAGTTGGTGACGCTTCTAGTCGATGAGGAATGAAGCTTAACCGCTTCTCTTCAGAAAGGGATCCAAATCTAAAACTGAATGACGATGGGCGTTGAAGTTCTGCAGAAAGCTTATATTGTACACGGCACTCTGCTGGGTACGAGCTGAACATAGAAGTCTCGTAGGAAAAAGTTGGAGGAAGGAAATGATCATTCGGGCCCCGGAAGCATTTATCCGTTGAAATGTCAGACTGCCTGTTGTCTGGTTTGTCAGGGAAGACAAATTGGAATGGCCATTCAAGCTGTTTGGAGGCTGAAAATGTATAATTCCCACGGAACAAGTGCTGGACGTAGGAAAAGAACCGGACTTCGCCATAATATTTAGAATTCTGTCCTCCTCTCATCAGGGTCTTTTCCTTTCCGGAGAACCGAATGCTGACTGATGATACGGCTTCATCTTGCGATGAATTTAAAACGACTTTGCCTTGAATAATGCAGCCGGGCGACCACACAGATGGCATATTATCGAGGATAATACGGAATGTCATATTGCTGTTTACCGGTTGCGGAGGCCTCCGTTGGTGAGGGTTGTTGGAGATGTATAATTGCCGGCAGGAAACTGCTATAAAGACTTTCAAGCAGGGGGCAACAGGAACAAGTCCAGAGGCTAAACTTGCGTTATTGTAGAAGTATGATGTATCCAAACAATCACGAGCGATTTATTGTAACAAGATCTCATGTCAGGGCTGGGCGAGTTTTGTTCACAATTCCAACCCTGTACATAACAGCTGTAGCTCGCCGGTGCTATTTGAAGGGTGTCTGGAGGCACTCTAATAATAACCAAAGCTGACCACACGGATTCGGTTATTTGACGTGCTGGAAGGTATCTTATATCGTAACAGCAGAAAAAGGGATGCTAGCTCCAAGAATGGAGCGTAGAAAGACAGTTTAGTAGGGTCCAACAGCTATATTTGTGTCTCCCTCAACTTCCAAATATCCCCAGCCAACAGCAAATGGGCTTTCGAATCGAACCTCATGAGCTTTTTGGAGATAACAAGGATCGCGGCGAGACTAGCTCCGCATCTCAACGACGATAAGAAGTGATACCTAGTAGTATCTACAACAACATGCCCAGATCGAGAGAGGTGGCGATTAGATAGCCTAGCCTACAACCTGAGTGGGCTGGATGAGTTTATATGTGCTCGACAATTCGTGTCTTAACCTTCCAGAGCCTGAACCCCGAGGTCGTTGGCATCGTGACTCAGAAATCAGCTACCAGAAGTCTGCCCCATGTGGTAACACGGCTAATTGGGGCTGTGCCCTTTTGGGCCAAACATTCGGAGCAGATTCGTTTGGGAGGCTTTTCTGGCGAACCGCAGTTCCAAAGCCGAGATCACTTAGTTTAGCATGCTTCGTATTGTTATTTGCTTGGCCCCCGAAAGGTATTCGCTGATCGATTGCTATTGATATACTCTATACTGTACAGTACATACAAGTTGCGGATTAAATGAGTATGGGGAGCGGGGGTTAAGATAGAGTTTCGGGCCGGTTCAACCACAAGCACCGGAACCTTGGTAGCGCCAAATGCCTTAAATATTTACACATCAACACGGGTAGATTTTATGGGAAGAATTCTGGTTTAACAGTTATGTTCTTAAAACTAACTAGATATTCATCAATCATGATCATGATCTCATTTTGCCCTCAACAATAGGCGTATTATCGTCAAGAAAGAAGAAAAAAAGAAAAAAGAAAAAAGGGCCATCTTCACAAACTCCCACGCAACCGATACAAAAAGGGGGAAAAACGAAAGCCAAAAAAAATAAAAATAAAAAGCAATAAAAAATAAGAATTAGGGGAGGAGGAAGAAAAAGAAGATATAAAAAGGAACATAGGAAAAAAATAAGCACCAAGCTACAACTCAACGACACCTCCCCCCTTTACTGAGATAACCTGGACCATTACTCTTTAGACTGAACTTGGAGATCTGTACCCTATTTCCCGTTTTGGCAATTCGTTTGAGGAAGATTCATTTGATTTGTTTCATAACTTAAAGAGACATCTATTACCTAAAGGTTATCTATGTAACTGCTTGTCATCTATCACGTGCATATCATAAGAAACATGTAATACAGGGGTGTACCTATGAAAAGAAAACGAAAAGAAAAAAAAAATATATGGAAAATACTACTAGAACTGCTAGTAGTAGCAAACCGAAAGAACCGTGGTATCGTCCGCCAGCACGTACAACCACCAAAAACAAAGTTGAAGGTAAAAACACGTTGCTTTTATAACTTGGGGTCAATCTCCTCGAACTCGCTCAAGTCCACGATTGGAGACGGTCCGGCACTAACCGCAAGGCGCGCTTTGAACTCGGACACATTGGTGATGTAGGTGGCTTGCCCTCCGTTTGATGATGACAAGACAGCAACATCGCCGTTCGTAGCGCCATTGACCGTCCCGTTAACCGTTCCCTCAACTGGAGCAACGGGTTCAGTCTCACCTGCAATACCCGTTGGCATGGTCTTGAGCCCTTGCAGCAACTCATCGAGCCCATTCGCAGCTAGTTCGATGACGCGGGCCACTTTCTCTTCATCCAATTTTATTTCTGTCTCCAAAAATCCCTTGAGCGTTGACACGACGGCGTCCTTGTTCTTCGCAACGTCGCCGCCAGTCTTCAAATTGACATCCGCAAATGACGCTTTGAATTTCTCACTGTCGAACTTGATCGACGAAGAGGAGAGGCTGCTGGAAAGCTGCTTGATCAAGTTCGCCTTGAGCTCGTCGTCGGTGACTGCGGCGCTGGAAGCGGAAGCGGAATGGGAAACCTTGCTCTGCGCTTCGGATTGTGCGTTCATGTGCACAGATAGTTTCGCGCGGGTCGGTGATTGCGGGTCGATATACTGTCGGTAAAACTCGACCATATCTGCCTTCGTCAATGCCGCCACCGCCTCAGCGTCGGCCTCATGCTGCGTAAAGTCAAAGTATTCAGACCCGATATGCGACCAGTACCGGGCCGTTTCGGAACTCAGGTTCTTCAGCTTCTCCAGACGTTTGTTGATCAGACTGCGTTTGTGGCCCTCGAATTCCTCGTCGGTCATAGTGTCCAATGTCCCTGCGAAGCGAGCTAGGAAGGCCTCGATGCGAGACTCGAGGTACTGGTTTGTTCGTTCGCTTTGGATGATGACTCGATATCCCTGGGTGGTGGCGCCGTACCGGGCGCCGCTCCATACGACGTAGCCGAGCTGCTCTTGTGTTCGGAGCTGGTCAAATGCGGGCTCACTTGTGAGCTGGCCGAATAATAATGACTTGGCACGCAGCTGCGTGTCCATCAGGTTACCTACGAAAAGGTAATATTCGATGCAGTGGTTGACGTTCGCCGGATCTTTGAGTGTTTTTTCGTAGATGTAATTGCTGCCTGGGGGTATGATCATATTTCGTCTCACAATCCATTGGGACTGGGGCAGCGGGCGGGTAGGGAATGCTGATTCGACCATGTTTGCCATTTTCAGCACGTCTTCCTTGTATAGGTTACCGTGGGCCAGAAGTTCAATGTGGACTTGGCGGAGGAGTTGTGGGAAGAAAGCAGCTACGTCTTCGGCTTCGATGTGTTCTAGCTCAGCTGCCAATTGCTCGCCAATCCAAGCCTTTTCGGCGGTCAGGTATCTTGTCAAACCCCCAACCTGGTGGTAGGGTTGTTGATACTCGGCGTTAGCGAAGCCGTCGGCCATTCGCTGTTTGACAATCTTAAAGCGGTCGGGCTTGACCTTAAAGTCCCGCATGCTATGTAAGACCTTTTCTAAAAGAACTGCCATCTTATCATTGTACCCGGATACGGCCACTTCGAGGCCAAAGACACTGGCGGATAGATTATAATCAAGTCCACCAAGCTCAGCATCATATGAATATTCTTGTAGGTCATCCCGGATTAACCCGCACGCCAATTTTGTAAGGACGTTGTTGCCTGGGGTAGCATATGCCAGCGGGTTTCGAAGGGTAATTTCGAGAGATGCTTTGGGGACAAAGAAAGTATCGTCTTTTTTGAACCACACCCTAACACGGTCGTCGTTCCGGATAAGAGTGGGCCTCTTGGCTGGCTCTGCAACCACTTTCTTCTCAACCTCGAGGCGCGTCGGGACGAATTCATTCCTGTGTGGCATATGAAGTTCTGGCATCGGCTTATAGGAAGGAGTTTCCAAGATACGGCCGATTTCAGAGAGCAAGTCGCTGGGGATCTTCTCGACTCTGTAGTCCGTCCCGTACCATTTCTCTTTCGAGTCCCAGTTTCCGGGGAACGTCTGCGAGACCAGATCGATATTGAAATTATCGACCCGGAGACAGTCGAGACCACGTTGGATTGCTTCTGCATCAAATTTCCGTAGCAGATGCGGGCCACTGAGGAGCCATTCCCGAGGGTAAGGCTTCTGCATGACACTGCTGATGCTGCTTGTGAAACGACTTGCAGGCGATTTCTGTTTGAATTTGAAATCGACCTCTGCTAGATTCTTCATCTCTTCGAAAACCCATTCTTCCGGCGCCCGTGATTTGATCAGGGAGATATATTGGAATATGGTTTTGACGACTTCCTGGTAGTTCTTGAGACCGTCTTCAGTAAGGCTGACGGATACTGTGAAGAATGCAGAGCCTGGGCAAATGGCCATGGCACCAGCAGAAAGGCTGAACGCCCAGCCCTTTGCCTTGATATGGGCAAGAATGCTTCCGGGGCCTTCGTGACCTATCAAATGGCTAATATACCGGGACGGTTTGGACTCATGCATATTCTCTTCGTCTTGGTAGGGGAAGAAAATGTCCAAAGATCGGCTGTCCATGACTGGTTTGGCAAAACAGATCTTCTGCAGGTTCGCTGACGTATATGGTTGCACATCATCCCACCTATTTTGCGGTAGGTCTTTATTCTTGACATCGGCAAACAGTTCAACGACCCAGCCCTCTAGCTCATCTAGAGACTCCCGACCAAGGACAACGAGTTTCATACGATTTGCCGAGTAGTGTGTCTCGTAGAATCGGATGAATTCATCCCGAACATTTATGCCACGTGACTGCGGGCCATCCCTCAAGGTTTGAAGATTTCCAGTTGAAAAATGGTGGTAGGGGTGTTTCGGGTTGGAGAGCGATTTATTGAGTTGCAACAGCCTCCAGGAATCATTCTGAAGATTCTTTTTATTCTCCGAATCTACAGCCCTGAGCTCGCGGTCCAGAGTAGATTCCAGAAACAAGGGTGCAATGAAGAACTGAGCAAAACGGTCAAGAGCGCCGTATAGTGGAGGGACCAAGTCGCTGGACGAGGATGCTGCGCTGTCGGCAACAGCAGCAGTCGTAGGTATGGTCAAAGTTGAAAAGCCATCTGTCAATGGCTCAACCTCCAGGGGGATTGACGGGGTGGCAGGGGTGGCAGGGGTGGTGGACAGTGTGCTCTTGGAGACAGAAGTTGATGTGGCGGCTACTTCAAAGTAGTAATTGGTCTCCGTTGCAGCTGTATATGCATTTGAATGGCCGGAATGGGCCGCTAGGTACTGGTTGTAGGCATTTTCTTTTGGGAACTTATTTACGAACAATCATTAGCTTTGTTTGTTTCTTGCTTTCATTTTAGTCAGGCAAAAATCCGAACGAAAACTCGGCACACGCAGGATAAAACGGCTTTACCTTTTCAGTTCCCATGAAAAGAGAGTGTTCTACAGCATGAGCAATTCCTGGGAGGTCATCATCGTCGGAAAAATTGCCAACGTTAACGTTCACCGAAGCGCTCGCCTTATCCGTATCGGGATCATGGACGAGCAACGCCTCTAGCTGATTTGGAAGACGGATAACACGATACGAACGATCATCGACGGACGGCTTTTCGAGAACCTCAGCGAGGAGTTCAACCGTTGCCATAGCGTGTTGAGACTGTCGATACAGGGTGTGGATTTCTTGCTGCTTCTGCGGTTGCTGTGAGAACGAAGGAGCGGAGTAGGTTGAAAGATGGCGTTGCCTGGCACTGGCAGAGAGGCAGCAGGCAGATGCAGAGAAAGAGAAATTATTAGAAATCAGACGACAGGAGGCAATGGCGCAGGTCGTACGCAGCGGGACAATCGGGCGATATTGGATTGGGTATGGGTTAAGGCGTGATACGCGGCGGCAGATAGTGTTGAGTACCGTGTTGGACAAGATTGACAAGGACCTTCGAGACATGCGACAAGCCCGGGGGAAACAAGACAACGGAACACAAGTGGGTCCAGCAAGATTTCACAAGAGAATAAAGCAGAGCACACCAAAGAACCCAGACAAAGAGAAGTGAGTGTCAATGGGGCCGCGGGATAGGGGAGGGGAGAAGGTTGAGGAGTTCAAAGCAAGATGTTGTTGATGACCTGCTACACCCCCCCGTACAACTCGAATACCGAATACCAGGGGCAATACTCGCCCCCCCTGCCCACTAGAGATATATATATATTACAAGGCTAAACCTAATACGGATAGCTGCAGGGATTTCTGTCCCCAAAACTATTCCTTATCCGGAAGCCGGTATACATTCGGTAAGCCGGTGCCTTATGACTCAGCAAAGAACCGAACTTTCTTTCTGACCAAACTTAAACTTAAGCTTCACCATTTCTCCGATAACTACGGAGTAATTTGCTTTGAATTTTATATGCCAAAAAGTAGTATGTGGTAAATGTTGATAATGCCTCTATAAAGACAAGTTTAAAAAAGTGGGAAGCGTGAACATGTCACGTAGTACTTGTCATGTAGTACTTAATCATCGCATTAATTGATTCGACTCGGCTCAACTTTATTTTAGCAAACAATTAAGCAGCAGCCAATTGCCGGTGAATTATTGTGTTACTGTACGGAGTACGGAGTACAGAGTACATACAAACGAATGTTACTCCAACCGTTTCTTTAAGTTGCCGTTGCCACAGGAAAACTGACAAGTAACAATATATCTATCTACGGAGTAGTCCAGACTATTCTTCTTCTTCTATTTTATATAGATAAAAACCCCGGTAGGGAGCACACCAAATGCTGTCCCACCCATCCAAAACCCAACCTGTAACCCCGCGCACTTCCCGAAAATAAAAAGGGTTCGTTGAGGTAACAGCAATTAGCGATTGGGCCTCGGATTTTTTCTTTCATGCGACAATCCGCTCTTTTGTGCCGTAAAAAATCCATATTCCCAGTGTCAATCATTGTCAAATAGTATATTAATTAATTGTGGTTAAAGAGGTGATTGGAATCATATTCACGCTGCCTCATTCTGATATAGGGCCTGAGCTAAATCAATATTGCTCTCTCCGTTCTGTGACTGATTTGAACATCGAATATCGTAGAACACCGGTTTCATGACGTCACAATAATAGTTCCAGAGAAATTCTTTTTTTTCCGTTACTTTTCGTATAATAGAGAGTAGAAGAATATATTACCTCGTGAAACTGCTACTACTGCAATTTACATCAAAATAAATCATTATGCAAGTCTGCAGAATCAGAAGTAATACGATATTTCCCGAACTTGCAGCAAGTATGGAATCTAAAAGAACTTTGTTATTAAAAAGAAATATACGCGTTTCATTGCCTCAATAACATGGCTGTATATATAATCTAGTATGTATATACTCCGTACATACATACAACCTCACAAAATACTAGTATATAGTACTCATGAATATTTGCAACTGGCCGATTTTCGTATACAAAATCAGTACTAGCAGTGAATGAAAACAGAAGGAAATACGGACTAGTTAGAATGCTAGCAAATAAAAGGCTGCTATCATTGCTTAATAAGCGAGTTGGAATGAAGTTAACTTTTTTGAAGAAACCACAACCATTAGCCCATTAGCGCAGTACGGGGTACATACTATTTACAACAAGTGCTATGCATGCATGCATGCGTACGTTTATTTATTCATTCATTCATTCACCCTTAGACGTGGCCGCTGCACCGCGTCTTACCAAACCAAAATAGAAATTAAAGGGGGCTCTGGGTTATGAACGCAGCAGCTCTCTCAACTTCATCCTGTTTTCCTCATTGTCTACTAGTAGTACTCTTCAAAAACAAACGCCTTCTCCGTTCTATTTATGTCTCCCCAACCACATCATATATCAACATTCCAAGACTATTCAGTATGCAGAGCATTTCCGCATCCCCTTCCCGAAGCCTAAGGGTGGCTCTTGAAGGTTGCGTACGTTGTCACTTCCCGCCTTGGCGATTGTGATATTGATACGGAGTACAGTCTAGCTTGGTACCAGAAAACACCGCTAACTGGCACATAGGGACATGGAAAACTGAATGACATATACTCATCTGTTAAAAAGGCGGCAGAAAACAAGGGTTGGGATGGTGTGGACCTCCTCATCATTGGCGGTGACTTTCAGGTGAGAGAGCCTTACCCTTTGTCCTATCTTCGGACTCTCTTGCATACTTGTATCCCGAAAATCTCACCCATCACTCTCCGCTAGGCAGTACGCAACTCGTATGACTTGAGCTGCATGTCAGTTCCGCAGAAATACAAACAAATTGGAGATTTTCATGAGTATTACAGTGGTTCCCGTGTTGCTCCGTATTTGACCATCTTTGTGGGTGGGAACCACGAAGCTGGTAATCATCTCTTTGAACTCTACTATGGCGGCTGGGTTGCACCTAACATCTACTACCTTGGCGCGGCCAATGTCATCCGTTGTGGACCCCTTAGAATCGCCGGTATATCCGGAATCTGGAAAGGGTATGACTACCGTAAACCACATTTCGAAAGACTCCCGTACAATCGTTCCGATATCCAAAGTATTTACCACGTCAGGGAACTTGATGTGCGTAAGCTGCTCCAAATTCGCACTCAAGTTGACCTCGGTCTAAGCCATGACTGGCCACAGGGTATTGAGTGGCATGGTGACTTTCAAAAGCTATTCAAAAAGAAGCCACTGTTTGAACCTGACGCCAATTCGGGTAGATTAGGCAGCGTTGCTGCGAGATATGTTTTGGACCGCCTTCGGCCCCCGTTCTGGTTTTCAGCACACCTCCATTGCAAATACACAGCAAGTTTAACTCATGGTGATTACAAACCAGCGGAGTCGAGGGATAGATTTGATCCTAACAAGCAACCGAACCAACAATCCTTCCTGCCAACAATAGGGGATAATGCAGCCGGTTCACCATCTATTATAGTCAATGAACAACCTGAGTCGTCAGTATCTAACGAAGCATCGGCTACCGTCAGGGACACTGCAATGACCGAGGAGGAAATACTATTTACCCCCGGAGCTGAACCCGAAGCAGTAACACAATCGGCTGAAGTCGAAAATACTACAGAGCAACAGCCATTTGCTCAACGCACAGACCGTGACCGCGAGCAGTTGTCAGCTTGGCAGAACTTCCACTCAGTTGCAACGAGGAACGATGCTGAAGAAGGTGCTCGTCTCATGAAAGAGGCGGCGGAGCATGAGAAACAAGTCGAGGCGGGCTTGATAAGTAGGCCGGAGGTGAACTACCAGCTAACATGGAAAAAGGTTGGGATTAAGAGCGATGGTCTACGACGCGAAATTGAGGATGTTTCAAAAATTGGGTTTGGGCAGCAGGAGGGTGGGGCGTCAACTACTGGAAAAATTACAGAACAGAAGGGAGGAGGAGGAGGAGGAGGCGGCGAGAACACTGTTGAAGTTAATAATAGTGACGAGATTGATATTAGTCTCGATAGCTCGTCAGAAACCTCGGAGAAACCTGAGCATAAAGATATCACGAACCCGACAGTTAAAAATACGGACGAAATGGATATAGACACGGTTGTTCCATCACAGAAAGCGGAAGCAGAATGGAAAATCCCCGCTGCGACTGTAGAGAGTGCAACAGAGGCTGCCCAATTGGACGAGGTACCTGCAGACATTCGCGATCAGTTACCGGCGAGCTTCAGGAAACCAGAACCGATACCAATGTCAGCTCCTAACCCGGCTCAAGTCCCGATTTTCGAGTCTCGCTTACCAGAAGACATCAAAAATACAGAAACCAAATTCATGGCCCTAGATAAATGCGACACGAACAGGCATTTTATTGACCTGGTTGAATACCCTGCCCTTTCTTCTCCCGAGAAGGGAGAAACTGGAGAAGAGAGCCGCCCATTCCAATTGAAGTATGACAAGGAATGGCTCGCCATCACTCGAGTTTTCGCTGACGACCTTACCCTCGGCGACCCCAACGCCTCAGTCCCCCTAAACAAAGGAGATGCCCGTTACAAGCCTGAAATACTCGCTGCTGAAGAATGGGTAGAAGAAAATATCGTTAAACCCGGCAAAATGACAATCCCGCATAACTTCTCCATCACTGCGCCTGTCTACGACCCTACCGTACCAATCACTACAAACGAAATGCCTCCAGAATACACGAATCCGCAAACGGCACGGTTTTGCGAACTTGTCGGGATTGAGAATAAGTTCCATGCTAGTGATGAGGACCGGAATGCTCGCGCGGTTGCGGGGCCGCGTCCGGAGGTATTTCAGCCACGGTTTGACCATCGGTCTCGGGGCCAGCAGCAGCATAGGGGAAGGGGTTTTCGGAGGGATGGTGGCCGCTGGCAAGGTGGTCGTGGTGGACGAGGAAACGGAAACAGAGGCAGAGGAGGGCGTGGAGGGCGTGGTGGCCGTAGTGGATATTATGGACCTCCGATATAATAATATAGCTAGCTAGCTGCCCAGGCAGAGCCTCCACAACTATGCCTTGGTTGTGGGGATTGCATGATTTCGTTCTTTCCATATCTTATTTTGTTTATCTTTTTCCATGTTAGTTCCCGCTCTAGGAAACGAATAACGTGGATAGCACAACAGGCAAAAATGGGTGAGGCTTTTTAACTCTACTTTACATGTATGACTAGGCACGGAACTAGAATCAAATTGATTGCTCGGCATCATAAGCTAGCTAGCTCTAAATATCATCGTCTGTCTGGATGGCCTGCTTTACCTTGCATTGCCTCATGAAAAAGAAGGGCAAATCTCAGCCCTCCGGGAACCCTCCACTTTAACCCCTTATGTCTTCTCTACATTGTACTGTACACAGTGACCATTATGGAAAAGTCAGCTGAAGAAGACGAGCTATATTTACGACGGGTTTACCCTTGTCTTATGTTCAGTGAGAAAATATATATCATGGGCATTCTCAAGACTAAACTTAGCGTAGCTACAAAATGAGAATACAGCTACACAGGGAAACCTTTGCCTAAATTTCACAATAGAATAGATATTTGTGATTGCAAGTATTCACCAAATAGTACTTCGCGCACACGCAAAAATAGGTGCCTATTCAATTTCCTCGATGCGTGGACCTGCAACCTCCGGGTTGCCAGCACCATGACTCTCCAGACGCGGGTGAATATCTAACCCAGCCAAGTGATCACCCAACTCGAATCTAGGTTGTTCTCCAAAGCCTTCACGCGCCCTTACCCCCCACAACAGCGATTTTTCAAGCCACGCCTCTAAGCTCTCGATAAGAACCCGTATATGTCCACGGACGATTGGGTCCGTTTCGTTGCTTTCCACAAAAGTCAAGACGCGGAGTATGTCCTGTATGTTCCCAATGGTTCCATAATGCCCTGGTCGACTGTTACTAGAATCGGTAGATGGATGGGCATTAGAATAGGAGAACCCGAAACCGAGGTTAACCCCGTTTTCTTTGGCTGTGTCTAGCGCTTTGACAAGCTCGAGAAGCAATACGACAGCCGCTCGTCGCAGGATGGCACTCTCTGGACCCTGTTCAAGGTTTAGGGTTGATAGTGCCAGGTCAACCGACGAGGATGCGACGGACGGCCCAAGGCCTGCGACATTTGTTTGGATAGCTGATGCTAGAATGGACATAGCGGATGCTCGAACCCGTAGATCGTCAGGTTCTAAGTCAGACGCTGCCCCAGCTGCCCATGCATCAATTATATTTGCGGAAAAAGCGGTACGGGTTGGATCTTCTTCTTTTTCCGAGTCCATTGCTTCGTCAATCTGCTGCATCAAATTGGCCGTTTCGCGACCTAGTTCATCATCTTCAGTCTCGTTGGTGGTCTCTGTTGTCATGTTCGCCCTCTGCTCCCTGGCCATTTTTGCAGAGGGTTTCTTGCCGCGTCTGCCAGCTACCGCAAGCATGGTTTCGCCTAGTGTTCTTGCCGTGTCCTCAACTAATGCATCTCCTAGCTCTTGGACAGTCCTCAACAACGCCTCACCGACTCTCAGCCGTTGGTCTAGGGTATATTGTTCGTTCCTATCTGCATAACGCTCTGCCAAGGTCTTAATCACTGTCCGTGGATGTTTGGATGCGAGTACTCCAATAATCTTAATGATATTTAGGTAAATAAATTCATCGTTTGAGGAAGATTCGAAGTTTGAAGCCGACATTAAAGAAAGGAGAAGTGCGAGTGTAGCAGGTATATCAAGAATCGGTGATGATTCGGTGATAAGACGTGAGAGAAGAGAAAGTCCTTCAGCTTGTATCGGAGGTAATGGTGATTCGAGATGTTCGAGAGCTTGGCGATGCGTTTCCAAGTCAGATATCCGTGAAGAAACTGTCTCGGTCTTCTGTTTGGGAGACAATGAAGAGGAGAGGGAGATTTCAAGAAGCATCGACGCGGTTGTTGCAGGTTGTATAAGGGAAGGCGGCAAGTGGGGCAATAGCTTATCCAGTTGTATTTTTATTCTTTGAATAACTGAGAACAAAGTTTCCGACATAGAAAAATTCGGCGACGTGATGATGGTCGACAGAAGGCTGAACGCGGCCGATAACGACTCGGATCGCTCTGGGTTGTCCATCTCCGGAGCCTCCTCGACATTCTCAGCAATTTTACCTAATGACCGAAATGATGGATTTTTCAGGTCCCCGTGGGCTTGCTTAGCCCGAAGAACGATATCGCTTTGTATCAGCTGCTCGATGATGCCCAGTATCTTGTCAGGATGTCGTGATAAACTATCTTTAAACTTATTTAGCAACTTCTCCGTGAATTTGGCACTAGCCAATTTTTGCAACGTGATTTGCAAATCTCCACTAGCTTGTAGGAGTTCGGGTTCTTTCTTGTCGTCTGGGTCTGAGGGCCCAAGCAGCCATTTTTGGCTAACATAAAGAAAAACATCACCAGCAAGCTCCTCGGATTGAGGGTCCGTGGCAAGGAGTTCTAAGACGTCGTCGACGCGGTCATCCAAAATTTTCAGGAGAAGCATTGTATTGAGTGCCTCTTGGGCCAAGGAGTCTGTGCGTTTTCGAATCGAAATGCCCCCCTCTTGGCCTGGACCAAACGTCCAGGTGCTTCCTCCGTCCCAAAGTACATGATCCGATAGTCTCTCATATCTTGATACCCCAGTCGACACACTGAAGAAGGTCTGCAGGAGAGTGAAAACTTTCTCAGACCAGAACAATTTTCGATGCTCTTTGGCATAGCAACCCAATGCCCATAGCGGAAGTAAGACGGGTTGAATTAGTCGTTTTAAAAGGCCGGGATTTGGATGTAATAAAACTAGAGAACTTAGCCTTGTAAGGGATAGGAGTAATTTTGGCTCATCTATGAGTATTATGCCCCCCAAGTCATTCGGTGAGCTTTCCGTTAACGCAGAGCCATCTAACGAAAACCGTCTCAGCCAGCACGCAACTTCATTTGTCTTATTTCCGTGGAGTGAGTCGAGTATAGGTTTCACGAATATTCTATAACCAATAGCACCTGGCTCTCCATAGGACCGTTTCCCAAGTATTCCACTACCAATCACGTAAGATGCTGTTTTCCGGAGATCTGGCTCATCCCCATCTAAAAGTGCTAGTAATTTTGGAGCAATATTATAAAAATAGTTATCTGCCGAAATCACTTGAGGGACCGAGGAAAGCAAACGAGATGTTTGCATGATAGCTTGGACAGTGATTAGAGGGCCGTTGGAGGGCGAAGTTCCCGTATTTTGCCCCAACGACGGTGAAAACTGAGAGGCCATGAAAGTAACGGTTTGAAACACGCCATCTTTACGCAGAGGAATTTGCGATAGCTGTGAAGATATTTTGGTCTTGAACCATGACGCAGAACTTGTTTGGATGAATGATGAGAGAAGCGGTAGCAACGAGGTTGTAGCGGTTCTGGAGAAATTTAGCTACTTAATAAGTTCAAAATATATAGAATATATGGGCATCTTACTCGTCAATTATGGTATGGAAGAGTTTCCTATAAGTGTTGATTTTCTCCTCTGACAAGTCCTGTGAGTGAAATCCGAGCTCAGCAGTGGCACACAATATGTCAGCTGAAATCCTTCCCATAATTATTGGTTGGATACCAGAGCGATCGTCGCAAATAATCGGGCTTAAACTATCTACTATAACGCGTAATAGTGCTTCATCATGTGGTCCGTCGCTGGAAGTTGCTGTTGGACGTGTTACAACAACACCGGTGGGGAGGACAGAGATCACCCGCTGCTGAAGTGGAATACCAACACCCTCAGATAATGAAGGGTATACCCCTTCAAGGGAAAGAAGATCAAGTAAGCCATGGATGACCCGTCGTCGTTTGGCATCTTCAAGAACGAGGTCTTCACTGGGTTCATTTTTAAACGACTGATCGATTCCGACATCCAGATTTAGATCAACAAAGGCGCTCTGTATTGCGACAAGGAGATCTAGTGCCCGCTGTATTACATGTAACCTAGCGCTGCCATCTCCTTGATCTTGAACCGAGAGGCCTCGAGCCAGAATTTGGACGAGAGAATCACCGCGAGATTTCTGTACTTCCTCTTCGAGTGAGTTAGCTGTGTATGGATGAGTAGAAGTTAAGATTGCATGCCTCTTTTCAAGACCGGATTGAGAAACTCATAAGCATCATCAAACGCCTTTATGAGCTGCCTGGAGCTGCCCATTATCAAAGCCTGAGTAGTAGCAATGTCTTCATGGTGGCTATAAAAAAATTTCAATCAAAAGATCAGAAAGTGACGTAGTCGAATATTGAATTCGCGATCGCGTTATTTAGCTAACTAATCAATTTTACACGTGACCTTGTCGCGTCCAAAATTGAGGCTGGGAAATTCCACCTCAATACATTTACATCAAGTCAATGTTTGTGTTGACTCAATCTCTCTTGAGTCTTCCTGTCGGTGGGATATCATTGCCATTAGTGTTGCGTACTTCTAATTGCTGTACTCCTTCATTTCGAAATGCCTTTTGTTTTTCTTGTCATCCTTTCGATACCTCCAGGATCCTAACACCGTCTTCGGTGTCACTCTTCGTTCACCACTCTCTTGCCTTACATATAGGCTCTTTTATATACAGCCCAGTCTCCCCACAGTTCTCCAATAACCGTCTCACGCGCTCAAGGCCCCTCACTGTTACCGTCGCGTCAAAGTTCATTGCCCTCGCGAGGCGTTGGTTAGTGGGGTGGGTGGATATTGGAACTTAACCCTAAGTTACATCGTCGGTTGTCCGTTTTACAGGATGTAAGCCTCGCGGTTGATAGTTATCAGATGTCTGATTAACTCGTTTGAGTCGTTTGACGGTTCAAATTGAGCAAAAAGATATTTGATGTCCAGAGCCCAATAAAGATGATTTACTATGCGTTTTAAAGTGTCCAGAAGGAACACGCGTCAGTTTATCTGCTGGACTTAAATACTTGGATCATTGAAGGGATGGCTAGTAGGATGCTTGATTCTTCTTAGGGAAAAGAAATGGGAGATGGTTGGTGGGACATGTCGGGCAACCTTTTACTGAAGTATTGCCTTTGGGAGCCGTGAGACTTTTGGATCGTGCTGTTGGATATCCACCTTGGTTATACTCCCCCCTAGGCTACGTAGCGGGCCTATATTGTCATCTGTTGGAAAAGCATGGAGCTCCGAACGCAACAAATCTATCCCGCATAAGGATGGTTGCCTACACACTCGCCACCTCTGATGCATTTTTGCAAGTTGTTTTTGGAGATCCACTTGCCGGAATCGTTCCGTGTTGTCTCATACCAGATTCACATGGTTCGTAGCAAGGTCAACAATACGACAGGCATATGCGTGGTCACCTTAACTGGTAGCTTTACTACATTCCCGTTAAGAATTTGCGCTTGTTGTCCTGTTCCAGCTGGTTTCTTTTGCGTCCACAGTGATGATATAATCTCAGCCGTGACCGAGTTATCTGTCGCGAATGAAGACAAGAAATTGTCCTCAGATTTGGAATGGCCTTTTTGAACACATAACTTTTTGGTATCCGCTGTTTTCCATGGTTGGCTGTCCCGTACATATCTCGAACCTCTGAGTGAGCCCGAACCACTTGCCAGATCCCTTCCATCCAACCCGTTTTCCCACTGCTCAAATTCTTGCTCGCTGGCCTTGCACTGCGGTATCAGCCATAGGTGTTAGCTTGTCCAAGCGTCCCGATCCGCCGCGTTAATCATCTCGCGACAAGTCCCGAGTGAGCGCCGACAACTGGCTGCCAGTGAAGATCCTTTAATGGTGGCCAGAACCCTGCCCATAGCTGGAAATAATTCTATACAGCAAATGGAAGGAAAAAGCGGTTTTTTAGGATGTCTTTTGTCCGCTTTTAAACGCCCTCCTGCTTCAGGTTTTACTATCTGCCTAGCTTTGGAGAGGAATCAAAAACTAGTCTCTGAGACTACTGTATTACATACAAGAGAGGCTCCCTCCTGTTCTCGAAAGATTTCGGGGTTTGAACGTCGAGTATTGAGCTCGGATCCTTGCATGAATATTCTGAGAAAGACAAGTATTGAAGAATCCAAGGGCAGAATGGAGGAGAGCGATTGCGAATGAGCAGCACATTGGATTCGAGACTCCCCCAGCAGAAGACAAGGACAGTGCGAGTTCTTTGGACATGAAACTTCGTAAGCATGCTACGAGGATGATAATATTAGCTACGTTGCTGAATAGCCCAGGCATCTCTTTTGCTATTCGCCTACGCCCAAGAGGGATTTGATCATCGCGAGCAATCATACTACAGTTAGCCGTGCATTTTCCCTTCAAAGTCTGAAACATTTTCTGTTGGTTTCCTAAGAATCTTGGCCTTGTTTCATGCTCTGCAAAAATGTGGATCGATGGAAATTGGTTTTGGACCATGCACCCAGTCAGGACCTCTCTCGAGTGAGGATCAAAGCTTAGGCTTGTCTGTATTTGGCGTATGCCACCTCCTTTCCCATCTTCTATTTCCCTTTTAGGCACCATGTTACAACACGTTGGATTGTTGGACTCCAACAGATGTGAAGGATGAAGTGTTTGTGTTAGTCTAGCGTTTACAAGTGTGACTTAGCTCTACATGACGGGCTTGCAGCGGGGAGCGAGGAGATCTCTGGACTAAGAAGGCAACGCGAGCGATATTTTTTCTTCCGTTGGTAATGCTGCCGGAGGTTCCTTGCCGTTCCCTGTGCAAACTGGGAACGGCCCAACTTTTTTTTTATAAGTCTCCCGATCCCCAACGTAGCTGCGATTGAGCTAACTGCTTTCTAGGACGTGGTTTAAGATCTTCAACGAGCGACATTTAACCCCCACCGAATTTGAAGTTTTCTTCTCGTTTTTTGTTTTTCGTTTTCAGAAGAGCGCGAGACTCAAGTCGTGTGTTTCTTTTCTTATTTTCCACCAGCCCCGCCTTATCCTTTGTCCTCGGAATTTAGAATTTTCCGGTTGGCTTGCTATTTCGTCCATCTTTTATTACCATTTGCATCGGGTGCCTATCAAACTTTTGCATGATTTGGCCTTGTTATTATTATACACTAGCCAACCAGCCTCTTCCCTTGGCCGCTTCCTCTCGTTTGGTTATTGCTTTCAGATGGGCTGGAACAAATTGACGGAAAGAAAGACCCAGATCTGTGGTTCTATATGACATGTTGGTGGCTGGAAAGAAGGAGATGAAGTGCATGACCACACCGGTTGCACCTTCTCCCCTAATATTTGCGATGGTGTTTTTTTTTTTTTTTTTTTTTTGTTTTTTTATTTTTATTTTTTAAAAAATAGGAGGGAGCATAGTGCAATGAGATCC
>LGUA01000300.1:0-21270 GCA_001660665.1 Emergomyces africanus
AGAAGCGATTCATCTCCCAAGAGCTTGTTGCGTTTCTTGGAGACTAGGAGTTATATTCAAAATTGGCCGCGAAGAAGAACAAAATAATGCTCTAGCATGACTGTTTGCCATATGATGATTCTGGAACAAATTGTGATGTTTTCATGTTTCGTTTCTCATCTTCTTCTTCCTGTCCTGGGTGTCTTTTATCGCCGCAACAAGGTTACCGAGGCAGAAAACTTAGCACTGGGAGCTAACTGCCTGGGAGGCAACTTATTTTCGTTCAAAGTCATTGGAATACAACACCACAATTCTTTCCTTGCAGCCTTGGTGTACGAAGAAAGTCTATGCAGTAACTCCTTCAGCATCTTCAAACTTAAATATGTTCTAGACCTTACCCGACCCAAAAATAAAAATAAAAAATAAAAAATAAAATAAAAAATAAAAATAAAAATAAAAATAGTGGGTGGTGGTGAATTGGGCCTTTGCCCAGGAAGAGAAAATCGTTTGGGTAGAATTGGTAGCCGGCGCTGTAGATCACCATGCCTAGTAGGTACCACCACCATTCCACCACTCCACCACTCCACCACTCCACCATCTTTGATTCGGAATTGATAAAGACAGCTGAGTCTCGATATTTCTCATAATACTGACAGATAATAAGGGAGGTTGGCATATTTATCTGTCGCTCTTGAAACTTCAGGCGGCTGCTATACATCCGAGGCTGCACTGCACGGTCATGGCAACTAACATGATGAGAAGGATCCAAAAAAGGGCGTCAACGGAGAAAACATAAACGAGAATAATACCTCCCTATGTTCAGATCCTGCACCACCATAGAGTTGTTATGGAGTAACTTCCTTTATTCCATCAAGTATCATTCCGATAAGTGGCTCGAGCCGCAAAGTCAACCAACTGATGTCGATCAGGTATTTGTGAGCAAAATCAACCACAACCACTTGACTACTCTGTATGTTTGATCAATGTTTCCTGCTACTCCGTACGAAGTATTTGAGGACGAAATAACCAGCAGTGCCTTGCGATCTGGCCATCTTTCCTCCTCTCGCCCCCCGCCTCGTGGATCTCCCCCCCCACTGCAAGGCTTAAAAACACTTTAGCTTCCAAACCAACGATAATTTTCCGCTTGCAGACCAAAAAAAAAAAATTTAAAAAATAAAAAATCACTCTAGTTGAACTTAGAGCAGCTTTTATCATATTTCGTTATTCATCCGGACGTTCAACCACAAAAGAAGGAGACTTTTCGCCTTCTAGAATCAATTTTATCGCCAATCGATCGTTGAGAAGAATTTGCGGTTTCTCCACTGGATATGGTCGGACCACAAAGAGGTCCAGGGTTATTGTTTGCAGCCTTTAGGCAAGCGAATAGAGTGTCTCCTCTAAAAATTTTGTTTTTTTGTCTCAAAATTTCCAGGTCAAAGAGCCTTGAAACAGCTACAGCGCTCTTGGTTCCAGTCAGAATATGGTGTGGTGTGTGCCTGTGTTTCCGAGGACCAAGCTTGCTCCAATGGAGATTCAGCGCTGCATGATGTACTCCGTAGTCATAGAATTCCACGAAACACGATGGCATGCATATAAGATTCGTAACCCTCTGAAAACGCCACAGTAAGAGAAAGCGACATTGCTGATGCGGAGTACTTGATACATGTGCCGTTCATTTCGATGTGGTTTTAACCAGCATTTATGGAGTCGTCAAATTCACGCCTATTCCGTATAGAAGAAATATGTACTCCATGGAGCTGACGGAAATGCCTGGTTTGGTGTTGCACCGAGCCGACAGTGAGCGTATCACGGGAATGCACGTAGAAGACATTGAAAGCCATTGTTACCATTTAAAGCTTCAGATACGAAGTTACATGGGCTGGCCTTTTGGGTGGGGATGTCATATCACAATCAATGCAGAGGAGTGTGTGATAATAATAACCAGCTGAAGTCAAAATAGGAGGACAACGCACCGAGCGATTTTTTCTTCTTATTTTTCTTTTATCTGTCGAGTCCAGGCCAACTACTACTCCGTATGATAGTAGTTTTATAGATAAGAATATCGGATTTGCCTATCTGATCGGGATGCTGCCTGGTTTTCCCCAGAACCAACATCCCGTCCGTTGACCCTTGGCTGCGAATGCGCCCCGGAGCAGTTTTCCGATGTTTTTACTGGTTAGTCTAATCCCGTAGTATTGGGTAGGAGCCACGACAGTTAAAAAGTTTTGTAACACAGAACCAGAAAAACTTGCATCAGCGCGTTTCAGGGGCGGTCCAGGAACAGCTAACGCCAGCCACTGAAGAACGTCCTTGCAGCTTGGGGCGAAACAGTTCCATGGGCGAGAAAACGATGGTTGCTCAGGATCAGCCGGCGCCCCCGGTTCCCATTTCTGCCAGCTTATTCGTTTCTGATCCAAATTGTTTATCCACTAAAAACTTTCGAGGCCGAACTAGTAGCCGCTAGTTGAATAGTGTCTGTTCCTGGATTTCAAGGAAAAATGAGAGGAATTCGCCAGAATCAACCTTTGCTGGTGTGCTGGTCAAGGCCCAAATGATCAATGAATCCATCACCCTCGGATTACAATGTGTGTTAGGCGACAAGACAAGGGCGGGTATTCCCAGTCACAGAATGACCTTTTTTGTTAGCCTGTTCGTTCTTGTCGAAAAGTAAAAACTTTAGCCCACGGAGACTTGCGAAAAAGAGAGAGAAATTGCTGAGTACGAGCATGTCCGGAATTTCCAGCAAGACACTAAACGGAAGTGGAGCAAGCCTATCAGCAAGCGGTGACTTGGGCGGTTCCTTGTCCCTCCAAGGATCACTCCACTGGTGGCTTGGGACTAGGTTTCTTGTGGAAAGTATCTCAGGATATGAGGAGTGCCGTCGCCTGACGCTGAGCGAGATCTTTTCCCTCTGGCTGGGCTGTGTTCGCGCTATTCTCGTCTCTGTCATTCTGCTTTCTCTCTCTCTCTCTCTCTCTCTGTCTCTTTTCTTCTTTTTCTTCTTCTTCCTCAACATCAACACCAGGGAAATAAAAACATTCATTATTTCGATACTTTTCTTTCAGTCAACAGACTGGCTGACTCTTTATCCCACAGCCATCACATTCATTCTGCCTGGCTGATGTGGAATACCATCTCCCCTTTCTGCTCCTTGATCTGCCCTCCCTCGCAACCTCGTCCTTTCTCTGTTTAGTAGGGCTTTTGTTAAAACACGCAAGGATATTCCGCTTCTTTCGCTTCATTCGTTGTTTCAGGGACCATCGTTTCTGCTGGCAGGATAAACAAAAAATCTTCCCTAGATACACATCCCCCCCCTTCTTTCTTCCCACCACATCCGGCTGGCTGCCCGCCCTGGCACAAGTTTCACCTCTCTATCAATCCCATCTTTAATGTGCCCGACGCCGCAGGGTGACAAGGCGTTCCTCTTTCTCTCCGATCGACAGGCGCGAAGATCTGGTGGAACTGTTCCATCCGCCCTGCCGCTTCACCATCGCAGCCTCTAAACCCTAAAACACCCACCTCCTCCCCAGGCGCCTCCTACGCCCCTTTCTTTTTTTCGAAACTCGCTTTTTCTCTCCAGTCCCTATATCTCCAAATCATATCGTCATTCGCTTGAATCACTCATTTTAAAAACACGTCAAGGCCTCCTGTCCTTTTATTTATTTCCTGGGCGACCATTTTCTGGGTACCGATCTGTGGCTGGTCTACAAGCATCGAACCCAAAAACCAGCCTGGCCTGGTTGTTTCCCTTTCTTCACTTCTACATTGTTTCGCGGGTTATAGAGAGAACTCGCGAACGAATCCATTATGAAATTTTCACATATAATTCTGTCAGCTTTAAGCACAGTAGCTGCAGCGCATGAGAAAAGAGACAAACACGAAGAAGGCCCTTCCGCCGCTGATATCCAGTCCGACAATCTCGGGCGGCTATCTCTCCTGGTTGGAGGATGTATCCTCGCCTTCTTCCTAATATGGCACAATGCCATTCGATTCTCGAATCATATCCGCCGACTCACGACACTCAACAATGATTCCCAACGATACTTTTTACCAGCAGATCCATACTGGGCATGGTTGAAGAAGTCCATCATATACGCTCCCCTCTTTCGAACGCGACATAACAGGGAATTTCGCCTGTCTACGGCCGTGAACGTTGGAACTCTACCCACCAGATTCCAAACCTTCCTCCTCTTCGGCATCATTGCCATGAACGTAACCCTCTGCACCGTCACGATCCCATATGCAGCCTCAGAATCTACTGTTCTGGGTATCATAAGAAACCGTTCGGGTATCATGGCCGTTGTTAATTTAATACCACTGGTTGTCATGGGAGGGAGGAATAACCCTCTTATCAAAATGCTGAGCATCTCTTTTGACACCTGGAACCTTCTGCATCGTTGGTTCGCTCGGATCGTGGTTTTGGAGGCCCTAACCCATGTCATTGCATGGATGATCAACAAGGTCCATACAAGTGAGTGGCTCCAACTCTTTACCATACCATCATATGACACTAACACACGTTATAGAGGGCTGGGCTGCTGTCCAAGGATCATTCCAAAGCCAGTTCATCATGACTGGGTTAATTGTGAGTATAATGTTCATCTCTGCGTATATATTTGGGCGATGTAAGCTAATGAGACTAGGCAATGATCCTCTTCGTGGTACTTGCCCTGCATTCGCCGTCTGCAATTCGACATGCATTCTATGAGACCTTCCTGCATCTTCACATCCTCTTCGTGGCCGCAACTTTCGGCTTTCTATATGTGCACATAAAGGCGAAGCCAGCACTAAAATATCTCATTGCAGCAATCACTCTTTGGGCAGCAGAAGTAAGTTCAGACTTCTTGGATTATATGTTTTCAATCTCAATCCCATGAATAGTCAGCTCATTTTAATATGTTAATATAGCGTGTTACCCGTCTTGCCCTTTTACTTTACCGGAACTTCGGTAAGAAAAGAAGCACCACAGCGATGGTCGAAGTTCTACCAGGAGAAGCTCTGCGCATCACTTTGAAACTCGTACGACCATGGAAATTCAGGCCTGGGCAGCACCTGTATCTCTACGTGCCATCTGTGGGATTCTGGATGTCTCACCCCTTCACTGCTGCGTGGAGTGAGGCCGAAACTGACCTTACCGACGAAAAGGGGCTTGTCAGGTCCCGACAGGATGTTCTTAGCGCCCAGAAGACAAGTATCTCTTTGATTATCCGTCGAAGAACAGGATTCACAAATACTTTGTTTGAACGAGCAAGCGAAACAAGGGATGGCCGCATCTCGGTCAAGGCCATGGTAGAAGGACCCTATGGAGTGGACCACTCCCTAGACTCATATGGGACGGTGATGCTGTTCGCGGCTGGCGTTGGCATCACACACCATGTATCCTTCGTCCGCTATCTTGTCGGAGGCTTTGCAGCTGGTACCTTGTCTGCGCGGCGGGTTACCTTAGTCTGGATCATCCAATCACCAGAGCACCTCGAGTGGATCCGTCCATGGATGAACACCATCTTGTCCATGGAAGGGCGGCGGGATATTCTGAGAATCATGCTCTTCATCACCCGACCGCGCAACACGCGTGAAATTCAGAGCCCCAGCTCAACCGTGCAGATGTTCCCTGGGAAACCCAACGTTCAAACACTTATCGATGCCGAAATAGAAAACCAGATCGGAGCTATGGGTGTCATGGTATGTGGGACAGGTAGCCTGAGCGATGATGTCCGACGAGTATGCCGAACGAGGCAATCCGGAAGTCATATTGATTTCTTAGAGGAAAGTTTCTCGTGGTAGATAGAAATTTTTTCTTCTCTTTTTTTTTTACATGTTGCACGGTTATCTCCTTGTGTCACACACTTCCCTTTTTTTTTTTTAGCAACGAATTCCTCTTGAACCTCTCACCCACTACCACCGATTAGGCGGGAATGATACCTACGTCGCGTCACCTTCACTTTTCTCTCAACCCGATTTACAAAAAAGGAAAAACAGAAAAGAAAAGAAAACCTCTACAATCGTTTTATTGTGTGACAATGTCGTCTTCAAGCCAATCCCCCACATAACCCAGCTGCACAACCTAGCCCAAAGCGCTCTCCTTCCAATATTCCGCACACCCTCTTCTACTAGGTACTTTTTATTTCTCACATACTTTTTTTATATATATTTTTTCTTGTGCATTCTTCCTTCGAACATAAAAAAAGAAAGCCCAACCCTTTTTTTTACTATTTTTGTTTTATTTTACTTTTTTTTTTTAACACTGTACATATTTAAAAAACCAGGATATGTTTATATTTTGTTGTTATTTGAAATATACATACATATAACGTTTTAGAAATACTTCCACTGAGATGAGATGAAAAACTCGGAAACATTTCTTCAAAAGTATTTAAATAAGGCTTGTCAACATGAAATAAATTTGCTGTCATGGCCATGGCCGCCAAGCTAAGTAAGGCTAGTAGATTATATAATCCGTGCATTCAGAAAAACACGTGATACAATCGCCTCTTGGCCCAGGAACAATCCAATTTCTGTGCCCAGTTGCCACATCCTATCCCTTCATTTTCTTCAGCTGGCTAACAGATCAACAATCAGCTAACTAATCTGATTACCTTGGATCACCAGTATCTCACAAGCAGCTATGGCGTGGCGTAATCAAGGAATAACAGGATCTAACAACATCCCTCTCGGCAGCCGCCGCAGGTTTGGAGGTGATGAAGACAACAAAAGCGAGGACTCCGTTTCAGTGTCAACTCCTGATGCTGGACACAAGCGTGGTAGGAGTCCTGTACGAGGTAAGCTTACGCGCCATCTAATATATACCACCAATGCAAAGGGAAAATATATATATACTAACACGTTTTGCTTGTTTCCTTTAAGCAGCTGAGCCCCCCGTTGACGGGGTTAAGAAGCGCAAGAAGCGCAACAGATGGGGAGATGCGGAGGAAAATAAAGCTGCTGGCCTAATGGGCTTGCCAACCCTGATCATGGCGAATATGACGACTGAACAGCTTGAGGCATATACGCTTCACCTCCGCATTGAGGAAATCAGCCAGAAACTTAGGATAAATGATGTTGTACCTGCGGACGGAGATAGGTGTGTATAATAAATGCACTTCCCCCACATTTCCTAACAAGCTACCATAATTTTTCTAACTGGCTGCTTAAAACCGTACAGGTCCCCTTCTCCTGCACCGCAATACGACAATTTCGGTAGGCGTGTGAATACCAGGGAATACCGTTACCGAAAGCGCTTGGAGGACGAACGCCACAAGCTCATTGAAAAAGCCATGAAAGTCATCCCTAACTATCATCCACCGTCTGACTACAGGCGTCCGACTAAAACACAGGAGAAAGTCTATGTGCCCGTGAATGACTATCCAGAGATTAACTTCAGTATGATAACTAACCCTCTAACTCCTAACCGTTTTCTTCTCGTCCTTAAACTATTCTCTTTTTTTATCATTTGTTTCTTATTCTTTCCGTCTTTTCTTTTCTTTTCTTTTTTTTGTTCAAGCGACTCGAGCGGGCTCTCGAGTCGTTTCTTTTCTCTCTATTTCCTCTTTTCTCCTAGTTTTCTTCGAAATTTCTTTGTTCTGCCACTAACCCTCCTAACTACTAATGCACCATAACTTTCATTTTCATAAAAAAATTTTCAAAGACTAACACTTAGGCTGCCTCTCCCCCTTTTCAAAGTTGGCTTACTTATCGGACCCCGTGGAAACACCCTCAAGAAAATGGAAACAGAATCCGGTGCCAAAATTGCCATTCGGGGCAAAGGCTCCGTCAAAGAGGGCAAGGGTCGATCTGACGCGGCTCACACTAGCAACCAGGAAGAAGACCTTCACTGTCTAATCATGGCAGATACCGAAGAGAAGGTTAACAAAGCGAAGAAGTTGATTCACAATGTTATCGAAACTGTACGTATTTCCGCACGTGACTGGTCCCTATGCCCGTTTTTATATTATGTGCATTTCACTCACAGGCTGAATGTTAGGCTGCATCGATTCCCGAAGGCCAGAATGAGCTTAAAAGAAATCAGCTCCGAGAGCTCGCGGCGCTTAACGGAACCCTTAGAGATGATGAGAACCAGGCTTGCCAAAACTGTACGTTTCCTGCCCATTTCCCCAGTAATAACTGACGGACAGATTCCTAACAAATCTACTTTTAGGCGGCCAAATTGGTCATCGCAAATATGATTGCCCCGAGCAACGTAACTTCACCGCTAGCATCATTTGCCGCGTTTGTGGAAACGCCGGACACATGGCCAAAGATTGTCCGGACCGCCAGAGAGGGACTGATTGGCGCAACCATGGCCCCCCTGTGCAACCTGGTCGTCGTGGTGGCGGCGATGCCGTGGACCGTGAGATGGAGGTAAGTACTTGACAAATCCCTAACTTCATATCCACTTCCAAAGCAGGTTGCAACTAACATACGATTATAGCAACTTATGCAAGAACTCGGAGGCGCGCCGCCGAGCGATGAAAAACCTCAGCGCCGCATCGAAGCTGGCCCTGGCAGTTTTGAACAAAATGACAACCATGGTAATGGTGAACGTCCATTGAAACCATGGGAACGGGGTCCCACTGGTGGACCTGCCCCGTGGCAACGTCCAAGAGAAGACCGGCCGCCTCGTGATGATTATCCACCCCGCGAACACGGAGCACCTCCCCCTTGGGCGGCTGGCGCTGGCGGGGGCCGCCATGACCGCGGCGATCGGGGAGCTGACCGTGGCGACAGAGAAGGTCGAGGCGGCGACGGTTACGGATATGCATCTCACGGTGGTGGGTATAGCGCGCACGGTGGCCACAGCGCATCAGGCGGACCGCCCCCTTGGCATCAGCAGCAGCAACAACAACATCACCACGCACCCGCCCCAGTCCCACCTCCGGCGCCAGCACCGGTTCCACCAGCCGCAGCCGGACATGCAGGGTACGGGTACCCTGGTTATTCGGCTTTCCCGCCCCAGCAGCATATGGGAGCCCCTCCTGGTCTCAATGCAGTTCCACCTCCACCTCCGGGGATGGGAGCTATGTTCCCTGGATATGGTGCTGGTAGTCCACCACCACCCCCCCTCCAGTGGATGGTCCACCACCTCCTGTAAGTTGTCCGCCACTTTTTGAATATCGATTCAAGCAAATTACTAACCTAACTACATTTTATAGCCTCCCAGTGACCAACCACCACCTCCTCCTCCAACTTAAATTTCCCAATCAAGTAGAGCATCATCGGCAACCCAAGCCAATACTAACCTAGGGAGAAAAAAAAGGGTTTACTTACTTGGAGCCCATTGAGGCTTCCTAGCTTCAAAAATTGTTTCAGTGTTAACTACAAGTTCGAACTTTTTCATAATTACAGATGTAACATAAACTGACAGCAGGGGGGAAAAAAATAAAAGAAGAAATGGAATAAGCTGTCTGATCAGAAATTGAGGGGTGTTTGCAACGATTTTGTATCCAATATGGATTTTCTTTTCTTTTGTCTTTTTGTGGCTCTACTAATGATTTGTCGACTAGTTACCATATGCGTAGGGTAAGCTAACTTATTGATGCGTGATATCAACTGTACTGTACATACATTCAGTTTTTGTTAGTAGCATTTATCTATGTGGGATTTATATATATTTCCAGATCCGCCGAAACATTGAAGTGGTGAATATTTGAGTTGTAGAAGAAACGTAACCTGTATATGGCTCTGTGCCTCGCTACCTTTTTATTTTTATTTTATTTATTTTTTGATATCAATTGAGGTCGTGCGGGGGATTCGCCGGAGAATCCCGCCTGCTTTTGGCGGTGAGGTCAGCCTCTGAGCCCAAACGAGAAAAGACCAAGCAGAGTGGCGTCGCGGTAGCGTATCCTGAAGATGATCCTGAGTGGCGGGCGTTGGTTGCTAACCAGGATGGTTAAGCCGGCTAATAAACTCTGCCCGGGCAGCTTCAGATCCTGGTCCTGTTCATCATCAGAGATATATAACGTATATTTAATTATATATTTAAAGTAGACAGGTTACCTGTGATGGAAAAGTCTGCTCCAGAATTTATGAGAAGCATCACAGACCCGTGTTTGCTTCCTATATCTGGAACGGCAATGATATCAGTCCAACCTCATCATTCCATAATAATAAATCCAAATATAATTTTTTGCACAAGACAGTCAGCATCAGTCCACCCGCGCCCACAATGAGTTCGCAGGAGCAGCAACAGCCATCCTCCCATGGGAACTTCAGTCTTCCCACCGGACCCAATTTCCACTCATCATCTCGCCCCTCAACACCATCGCGTACCCAGCGAGAAAAAGCAAGGAAAAGCCCGAGCATCTCGTCGCTACATACTGCTAGAGGGCACCCCGGTCGCTCGACGGCGACTACGATCACGTCCCCGGAGGCAGCGCGGGAACCGGCTCCTACTCGCTACCCGCAGGGCCTGACGCGCACCCCTTCGAGTGTAATGGCGATGAGGCCTCCAGGCTCCACAGATAAGTGGTGGCATATTCACTTTTTCCGAGGCATGATCGGCGATATAAAGAGGAGGGCGCCGTACTATGCGAGTGACTGGAAAGATGCTTGGGATTACCGCGTCGTTCCTGCGACAGTTTATATGTATTTTGCAAAGTATGACCCAAAGAATATAAAATTTCCTTTTTCGCTCTTTTTCCCAATGTTTTTGTTGCCCATTTCCTCCCCTTTTTATAACTTCCCTTCTTCTTCGTTGTCGTTGTCGTCTATTTTTCTTTTTTTTTCTTTTGGCCCCTTTCCCTGCTCGCCTCTTGCTGCCATCATCTTCTGGGGTTGATTCGAAACATTTCAACAAGAAGCAAAACAGCCGTGGACCTCCCTTTTCCATGACATTGCTTTCTCCACGACCTACCCAGCGAGAGGAACCACAAGAAAAATAGAAACTGGAGCAGAGTGTCAAATGCAGAGCATCTAAACAACATCCACACACCCATACACGATGCTAGTGACGATGGAAATGCTTACTCTACCTGCAGCATTTTGCCCGCTCTTGCATTTTCCTTGGACATGTTCGAAAAAACAGACATGAGCTACGGAGTCAACGAGGTGCTGCTGGCGTCGGTGCTAGGTGCTGTAGTTTTTTCTCTATTTGCAGGCCAGCCACTGGTTATCGTTGGAGTAACAGGTTAGTAGCCTTCATTCTGAGATATATACGGGTTAAAACCGGATACCACTAAAATCCCAGCTCATAGGTCCGATTACCGTCTTTAACTATACGGTTTACGAGATCATGTCACCGACAGGGACCAACTACCTGGGTTTTATGTGCTGGATTGGAATGTGAGTTATTAATTACATGGAATCTTGTGACCTACATAGATTCGTATATTAACATGGTTCCAGATGGGCGATGATAATGCATTGGATACTTGCTATTACCAACTCCTGCAACGCACTGACATATGTTACCCGTTTTTCCTGCGACATCTTCGGATTCTATGTGGCGTTCATCTACCTGCAAAAAGGGATTCAGGTCCTTACCCGCCAATGGGGCAAATCTGGCGAAGCTTCTGCTTACCTTTCCATCCTGGTATCGCTCCTTGTACTCATGTGCGCCTACATCTGTGGCGCAATCGGGGAAAGTAATTTCTTCCAGCGATACATCCGAAAATTCATCGAAGACTACGGCACTCCGCTCACTATTGTTTTTTTTACGGGATTCGTACACATTGGCCACATGAAAAACGTACCGGTTGAAACGCTGCCCACGAGCAAGGCTTTCTTCCCGACTCTCGACCGCAGCTGGCTTGTTAATTTCTGGGATATGGATGTTGGGGACATATTCCTAGCAGTGCCTTTCGCTGTGCTGTTAACGATTCTTTTTTATTTTGATCATAATGGTTCTTAATAATACTTTTCTTTTTTTTTGCCTTCTCCTTCTCAGCTATCAATTTTCTCGCTTGCAGAAATTACTAATTGATATATAATAGTCTCATCCTTGATAGCTCAGGGTACGGAGTTTCCGCTCCGGAAACCTGCTGGATTTCACTGGGATATATTTCTTCTCGGTTTAACAACCGGCGTGGCAGGAATCCTTGGCATCCCCTTCCCCAACGGCTTGATCCCTCAGGCGCCCTTTCATACAGCTGCACTCTGCGTAACCCGCCAGGTCGCTGACGAAGACGAAACGAATAAGGGCAAATCAGTCCGGGTCATCGACCACGTCGTTGAACAACGATTTAGCAACCTCGCGCAGGGTCTCCTCACGCTAGGCACTATGAGCGGCCCGCTCCTTATCGCCCTTCACCTCATTCCACAGGGAGTAATGGCCGGACTCTTCTTCATCATGGGTGTCCAAGCTCTCCTAGGTAACGGCGTGACGCAGAAAATAAAATTTCTAGCTCAAGACAGGAAATTCACCCCAGCGTCTAACCCGCTGAAACGCATTGATCGAAAACTGGCCATCTGGACATTCGTGGGGATTGAGCTTTTGGGCTTTGGCGCGACATTTGCCATTACGCAGACGATCGCCGCAATCGGATTCCCAGTGTTCATCCTTATTCTCATCCCTGTTAGGGCGATTTTGCTTCCCCGGTGGTTCACCCAAGAGGAACTTGCTGCCCTCGATGCGCCTACTGCTAGCCCATTCACCATGGAAAGCGTGAGTGGAACTCACGGGTATGGAGACAGTGATATGACGGCCACTCCCCGGTCCGGACAGGGCGGTGGCATGTTTAAATCTTCGGATTCTCCGGTTGAAGATGAATTGGAGAGGGGTGAGTCGTATGAGCTTCAGACCAGGCCTTCAATGCGACGTAGGAGCGGAGGAGATAATTAGGGCTTGTTTTTGGGTTTTTGGTTTAAGTGGGCCTGTTATTGGTGGTCTTCTGTGGATATGATAGCTATCTTACTTGTATACAATAGGGTTGGGTAATTGATTTTTCCCCCTTCATTTGATGTGCCGTGTGCAGAAGGAAACTACCAACTGGTTGGGTAAGATACTTTTCCGCAAGGAAATGATGCATATGCTTGATGTTATTAGACTCTCGCTTCAGCCATTCATTTAGAGGCTGTAGCTCGGTTTTGTTCCCTTGGCTGGGGCTACAGTACTAAGCCCTTGTTATACACAGACTCTCTTTGTTCTTGATAGAGGATGAATACTGCTTGCTTGCTTTGTCGCTGTTTCCCAATCGCTGGCATGGACGATCAGAGAATTGCAAATTCTGAATAGATGTGTTTTACATGCAGAATGGGTTTGTTAATATGCTGGCCTCTGTTTTGAAAAAGACCTTTCGGAAAATAATTATTAATTATGTTAATTATGGTTAGAAGATAAAGATACTAGTGGCTTACAAAAAAACAATCAGGGCTTTGGCATCACGTGAATATGAGTAACCATTCACCGCCTTAAACAGAAATCGGCAGAATCTTTTTTTCTAAATTCTAAATCCTCGGCAGGAACGTCTACTTGAAATGAAAAGCAGTTCATAAATTGCACCAAGCAAAAAATGGCTCCTGTCAAAGACATAGAGGCTGAATTGGAATTAGAGTCGGAAGAATCCGATTCTTCTACTCCCAATGAATCTTCCAGCGAAAACGACGGAGTCGAAATCCCGGAGCTATCCCGACCACCCAAACGACGCCGGGTATCTTCATCAGCAGCCCAAGCAACCCCAGGGCGACCAACCCTCTATCCAACCATCTCACGCATAAAAAGGAAGTCTGCAGACACACAAAATAATACTGAAAATAATGGGGATGCTACGACGTATGCAGACCCCATAACCGCCACAGATGCCTTAGCAGCAGCATCCCGACCAGACGGTTCATCATTTGCGTCCCTCGGCCTTGCACCCTGGCTCGTGGGCTCCTTGTCTGCTATGGCCATTAAACGGCCGACGGCTATTCAGAAAGCCTGTATACCAGAGATTTTGAAAGGGAGAGATTGCATAGGTGGGAGTCGGACGGGCTCTGGAAAGACGGTTGCTTTTGCTGCGCCCATACTACAGAAGTGGTCCGAGGACCCATTTGGGATTTTTGCGGTGATATTAACCCCGACGAGGTATGTATGGAGTGGGTAGTTTGCATTTTGTGAAACAGGCGGGAAGACCCTCGCAATTCTGGCAGATTTGGTCTGGTCTTGCTATGTGTTTCTGACTAGAAATTTATGAATATAGGGAACTGGCTCTTCAGATATTTGAACAAATTAAAGCTATTTCGGCGCCGCAATCACTCAAACCTATTCTCATTACAGGCGGAACCGAAATGCGCCCTCAGGCTATTGCTCTCTCTCAACGCCCTCACGTAGTGATTGCCACTCCTGGCCGTCTCGCAGACCATATTAACAGCTCGGGGGCTGATACGATCTGCGGTCTCAATCGTACCCGCGTTCTCGTTCTTGATGAAGCAGACCGCCTTCTTACATCTGGGCCGGGAAGCATGCTCCCAGATGTAGAAACCTGTCTTTCCGCGCTCCCTCCTTCGACGGCTCGTCAAACACTTCTCTTCACAGCCACCGTCACCCCGGAGGTTCGCGCGCTCAAGTCCATGCCTCGGCCCACCAACAAACTTCCTATCTTCGTCACCGAAATATCTACAGAAAACCAAGCCACTATACCTCCTACGTTGAAGCAGACCTATCTTCAAGTGCCCCTGACCCATCGTGAGGCGTTTCTTCACACGCTCCTGTCGACAGAAGCGAATTCGACAAAATCTGCTATCCTCTTTTGCAATCGGACGAAGACTGCAGACCTGCTTGAACGTATGCTGCGACGGTTAGGTCATAGAGTCACGTCACTGCATAGCCTTCTCCCGCAGTCAGAACGTACTGCAAACCTGTCGCGTTTCCGTGCTTCTGCAGCTCGTGTATTGGTTGCTACTGATGTCGCTTCTCGTGGTCTAGATATCCCAAACGTGAGCTTGGTGATCAACTTTGATGTTCCCCGCAACCCAGATGATTATGTCCATCGTGTTGGTCGAACGGCCAGAGCTGGGCGTGAGGGTGAAGCCGTTACACTGGTTGGTCAACGTGATGTCCAGCTAGTTTTGGCTATTGAAGAACGTGTGGGGAGGAAGATGGTTGAGTGGCAAGAGGAAGGAGTTAGCATTGAGGGCAGGATCGTACGTGGTGGGGTTATAAAGGAGGTGGGAGAGGCGAAGAGGGAGGCTGCGGGTGAGATAGAGGAAGGGAGGGATGTACTTGGTCGGAGGGTTAGGAAGTTAAAGAAAGTCCGTTAGAACGATATATATTGTTTTATTCGTCATTTCCGCATCTATAATTTCTAGGCCTTCCATTAGGCCATCTATTGGTCCCCGTACACTGTGGCGCCCGACGGAGCCTTTTCGGACGGCCTTCAGTCTCTGCTGTCGTTTCACTGTGCGTCTGGATCGATGACTTTTCCTTTTTTTTTCCCCGGCCCGCCGGTTCCAGCTTCTCAACCTCCGCCACAGCTCTGCCCTGGGTCTGCCTCGCATCAATACCCGACGCCTTATAATTAAAAACACTCCCGGCTGTCATGCCAACAGACGCGGTTTCAGGAACGACCTTTCTACTTCTACACCTGCTAGCTGGAGTCTTCTTTGACTGCTCTTTCGGTTTAGAGGCTACGTTCGACCTCAGGGCGACTCCCTCGCCTTTCTTTGTTGTCGTTATTGTTGTGGAGGTGGCTAGAGTCTGAATTTTGCTCTTCTCATCCATATTTGTTGGCGAGTTTTCTCTAGGTTTGGGAACAATATCCGCGACATGCGCCAACCTTTCTAGAGCGGTTCTCCCTGTTACTCTGCTCTTCAACCCTCTTCCTGACATTCTCACTTCCTCCCTTGGGCTAAAATGAGCAGGGTTACAGCCTAGGGATAAGCCATCACTATCATCCTCTACCAGGGCCACACTTCCGGGCCTCCCACCAGTTTTTGAGGGCGGATTCGTTTTATCTTGGTCTGATTCCACGGCAATATTCCCTTTTACAGTGGTTGATGCTTGAGCTTCCCTCCTCCGTTTTCTCCCTGACTCTCCCGTCATCCGCTCAGCTCTAGGAACCTGATTAGCCCCGGGGGTTAGTTCTGGAAGTGGAGTGGTTGAGGTATCGAGTGCGCGTTTCCAATGTGTAGCTGGCCCCACTTCAGCATCCATCTGTCCCTGTTTCGGGACAGGGCTGATTCCTAAACCCACGCCTTTTCTTCGTCGCTGAGCCGACGAACCAACGAGTGGAGAATCGGCTCCCCACCCCTTGCCCTCCGTTGATGCCCTTGGGTCTGCTTTCCCTTTCTCCTTTTCTGATGTTTGGCCGCTGTTGTCGGGTTCGAGCTGGAAAGTGACAACTTTACGACTTCGTGTTTTATCGCTTCCCTGGACCTTGCTCTTTGCTTCTCTCATATTCTCGACCCACTGACCTGTTTCCCCATCCCATCTATATCGAATGCCAGAATTATCGTCACTTTGTTCAGGGTTCCCAACGGCTACATACCGGTGATAGGTAGATCGACTAGTATTCGTCAATGCACAGGATGCGCTTCTTGTTAGATTCTTTACTCGATAGAGAGGGTAATTCTCTGGGGAAAAAAAAAAAAATTGGAATGAAGGATTGTGAATGGTTCGTTTACATATCCAGCAAGATGTGGGCTCACCGTGACTTTTCTCCTTTCCAACCTAGACGTTTGCGCCAATAATCCCGACCCTGTCCCCTCCCCTCGACAGCCCCGCTAAACATTATCAGACATCCGTCTACCGAAAGGACATGTCACATACAATATCAGTTTTAGTTTCACGTTGAGAACAAGACAAATGAAAACAAGTCCATATTAATGGATTAAACCAAAACCATCCCGGCACTCACCTTGCAGTGGCCTGGTGTTTTTGAGTATTCCCAAGGCACGTGGCACCGTCCACATATCCTCCGGGGCTGTTGCTTTTGCTGTCTTCAGTCTATTTCTGGCTGTAGGTGACATTGTCGGTAATTTTTGCATACCGTTGACTCGATGTGATATTTCTCTGCACTCCTTTCTCGACAATTTGAGAGCTTTTTCTACCCAACATCTACCAGAGGTTATAATAAGCAGGCTTTCTAGCATTTCCGTTTTCTCCTTTCCCCCCCCTTTTTTGACTCGTGGAAAAGTTCGAGGAAGCGGGAAGAAGAGGGGTGTTTTAATAGATATATTCCCGCCCCGAATGCATTGGGAGCTAGAATAAAAATTTTTTGTTTTGTTCAACCGTGGCGAGAACGCTAGACAAATGCCCTTGAGAAGGACATAGGAAATTAGCAACTCTCCAGCCTGTTTTGCTTTTTCTTTTCCTTCGATAGACATGATTGCGTTTGGAAACTCCTGACTGCTTGTTCTTTTTTTTTTCCAAATTCAACCATGTTTCAGCAAATAGCTACAAATACAGTGAAGTATGGATAGAGTTAGACATATACAAAAAACATCAAATAAACTAAAAGCATCATCTGTATAGTAGGTACACTGTCGTCCAAGTCAATTCTGCGGTCTTAAATCAGACCTATATTTTGCCAGTACCATACTACACTTTTCTCTTGCTTAATTCATTGAGTGGCAAACGCTACTTTCATCCCTTTGTTTCGTTAATAGAGATTCATTTTTTGTTATTATTTTTTCATCTACTTTTTTCTCGTCTTTATTCTCTCTTTGACTATTACTGTTTTATCTCTTTTTCACTTATTTTCAATTTGGGATTTGTTTCTATTTCTTCTCAAAGAAACCTTCGACTATAGTCAGAAAAAGAGTCGTAATTCTACTGATACCAGAAAGCAAGCATCAGTAGTAGGTTGATGAGGAAATACCGAGAAATACTATTTCCATCATAAAATCCATTCTCCCTGTCTAAATCCCCACTCTGTTCCAAAACTTACGGTGAAACTCCCCAAAGCCCTAGTCAGTCTAGTTTAGGGAATATCTGGGAAAAAGCTTTAAAGAGCTAAGGACAACTCAAGGAGCAGCATTAAATGATTTTATTAGGAGGTGAAAGAAAATGAAGCTACGGAAGTTATCCAAAGGTTGGTTTGTTTATCATGTGATCATTTCAGGGGTCTCCCAAGCGTCAGGGGAACAATATATCAACCTAGCCGTTGGAGGGAAAAGATGTATGTACATATCAAAGTTGAAAGTTGTTTCTCTTCCTCTAGATATCTAAAAAACTATCTCCTTCACTTGGGTATTCGGCGCTAGCCAACAAAATTTCGCATGTCGTTTAGAAAACATCAATATTTGATCCACACTTTCAACGAAAACAAGCAGGGGACAGATAGATTGCTTTGGGGGAATCTCATAATCGTCTTCATATGCAAACCAAACCGCCATTCTCTCCAATTCCGTCTAATTTCAGTGTCCCGTCATATCGTACATAGAAATCGAAAGAAAAAGAAATGAAAAAAAAGAAGTTACCCAGAGGCATAAGAAGAAAAAGAAGAACAGGTCCATAAACGGTCCGTACAGACCAAAAGAGGGGAAATTTTTGAATATTTTAAATAAATAAGGATAAAATCGGGAGTGAGGATCAATAAATTAACTTGATCAGAGGTTTCAAAATAGAAAAAAAGAAAAAATTTCACCCAGTCCATTCATCCAACCTATCATATTCAGTAGTAGTCTTCATCAGCTTCAGAAGCCCATCAACAGCCTCTCCCTTCTTCGCCTTGGCAATCATCTGGTCCACAGAGCACATTTTCGCGTCTCTCTCGATCACGATGGGCGAGTCACCAGTATGCGGTGGGCTGTAGGGTTGCATAGGTGAGGTGGGGATTTCGGGAGTTGGGCTGCGTCCATTTCCATTGCTGTTGCAGTTGGCAGTGCCGCTGGTATTGCCGTTGTTGTTGCTGCTGTTCGCGAGATTTTTAGCCTTGGCTTGGGTGGAAGTTAACTCATTTTCTGCATGCTCGTGCCCATGACCATGGTGGTGCTCGGGTATCTCTGCCTCCATTGTCTCGCCATAATTTTCACCCTTGGCTGAGGCTGGGGGGGAAGAGAGCATGGTATTGGTAGGCGCGTATGAGTATGTCTTTGGGTGTAGGATTGGTGCAGGGAGGAGTTTTGGAATCTTGGCTCTTGGAGTCAAGTCCTCGTCCCCATCGTCCCCGTCCTCCTCCTGCTGCTGTTGAGGGCGTGTGTGCTTAATGTTGATTGGGCATGGAAGGGAGCGCAGTGGATGAGGGAGATAAGGGCGGTCACGGCTACTAGCCTGGGTTTCGAGCGCTGACAAGCGGCTGTCGATCTGATTTTGTGGTGCCTTGATGTTTTTCATTGCGGATTGGACGCGGCTGCGAAGGAGGCTTGCTTTCTGTGCGGGGTTAGCAAATGGATTATGGATGTATACTTATGATAACTAGGCTTACTAACCTGTTTAATGAAAGCCTTTCTCTCTACTGGGTCCGTTGGCACGGTCGAGGATGGTGATGGTGCTGTTGTTTTCGTGGGGGTTGCTTGTGTGGGATTTTTCAAAGAGGAGGAGTTGGGGGAGGAGCTGTTGCTCTCAGACTCAGAGCTGAGATTAAGGAGCGAAGACATGGTGTCACTCTGTTGTGAAGCTGTTTGCTTGGGCGCCATTGCTTGATCAAAGGAGCGTGCGGTTTGAGGGAATGAAGCTGACATTATCTGTGGAATTTGTCTTAGTTTTATGGGCTTGCTTTCTTCTCTTTTCTCTCGCGCCTGTTAAGGCTGTTTATTCTTTTGTTTCTTATTATATTCTGCACACAACAGCACACACCTGTTTATCTGCATCTGTGCTAGACTGGGTATTATTTTCTTCGTAGATGTAGAACTCATCCTCCCGCCGTACCTGGCTGAAGGAGCTCTTGGCCGAACTTGATCTGTTCTGAGAACAGTCCACCTGATCAATTGATCGTTTCTGACCTGCCAGCACGGGGGCAGACATCGAGGATATGCTGGACTTGGTCGTGCTCGGAGAATTGGGGGAGAAGGTCAACGACGCGTTCGTTGATTTCTCAACCAGAACGCGTCGTTCGGATTTTATGGGAGGACTCGACAGCGACATTATTATTGTAGAGATAAATTTGATGTAAACAGCGCCTGCGAAGGTATAGGTGGAAGAAGGATGGAGTTGAGTGGAGAGCAAGTCGCGAGCTGGCGGCAAGAAAGAAGGACGTGGGTACGTGGTGGGATTATATTTATTTAGTTTCAGTCTTGCTATTTTACCCGCGTAGCGGAGAAACGAAGGAATTTGAGAATAATATGTAAAATCCACACGAAAGCTCACAACGATGGACCGCCTACGACCAATTGCACCTAGAAAAACGCAAAAGGAAAGAGAGACAATTGCAGCAAAGGAGTGCGGGCGAGCGTCGCGTCTTGAGAATGAGGGAGATATTTAGGTTGGATGTACTCAGTACTCCGTACTGTAAATACGATGCGCGTCCATGCTTAGAGTGCGGGCTAAATTAAATATTTAACTCCACTGCCCAACCAGCGTAGCTTCAAACAAACACCAGGCTGCGCGCGTGAAGGGTTTCGGGATCGGAAAAACTAGAACTTGCATCAACTCTGTTATCAGCGACGACCCTATCGAGCTGTTTACGAATAAGAGAGATAAGCCGATGTATGTTGGTGTTGGGCATTGTATAGCTCAAATCTTTTGCTAGCACTGAGGAATCAATCTGGGGTGAATGAATAGTAGGATAAGTGTAAGGGATTGAATAAATATTCATAGATTAATCTACGGGGTGGTATGCGTCCCTTCCGATATAGAGGTCTGATGGGAATAATGGGAAAGCTGCTATTTCTGCTCCGTGCTCTGTACTCAGCGTGCTACTATAGAGACAGAACTGAGGGCAAGAGTCGACAACAAATTGCTCCCCAGGTTGTCAAGAGAGCAGAGCGTCAAGCATTGCGATGATCTTTGGCGGGGGTAGGACGAAACTATAGTAAGTACTAACTTCTAGTACTACTACACTGCAAAGAGGGGCTCATTTCGTGATTAACAAAAAGAAAGGTGTGTTTTCAAGATAAATAGGATGACTATCAGATATCAAAGAGTATGCGCACTGTATAGTACTCTGTACGCCGTACTCCGTACATTCGTTCGTAGCAGTTGTTAAGTGATGGGGAAGAAACTGTTAGTTGCTCATATTTTTTTTTAGAAAGCCGCAACTATAATAAATAGATTTGATTGGGTGATTGATGCCCCGCTATTTAGTTAAAAGAACAAGAAAAAGGCCGCCATCTCTCTCTCTCTCTCTCTCTCCCTTCTCCCTTGTCCCTCACCCCACCACCGTCTTCATTCAGTCATCCATGTCCAGATAAGCCATTATTGGTGGGGTTTAACTTGCTGCAGCTAATTGAAGCAGTATACTGTTCCCCAATTAGCTACGATTCTCGCTATGATGGCCA
>LGUA01000301.1:0-21211 GCA_001660665.1 Emergomyces africanus
ATATATATATATCCCTTGGAGAGAAATCGCCAAACAATGCCAAGTATCATCTTTATGTCTCCATCAATAATTGTTACAACACCGGAATGTCTTCCATTCACACCTGGTACCAACGTAGCAAAAGGAGGGAAGCAGAAAAAGGTAACCATGATCATCACTTTTATCACCTACCGCGGAAGGACCACGACTGTGTGATTCTTCCATTGGCTCAAGGATGGTATCCTGTTCTGGTGCTGGAATTGAACAATATCCATCCAGAAAACAAAATCGTTTAACACCATTTAGGAAGCGAAGTCTAATGGCCTTCTGTAAATAGCCACAAGGCGTTGAACAGCCTAGAACGTAGTGAATAAAGAGGATAAAATAGAGCCTCGTGGCAGCAGAGAAAGCGAAGAAACCACTTTGGCTGGACAACAGGGTTGCTGAAAAGGAGGTTTCAATAGTTCAGGTGTAAGGAAGGGGAGAGGAAAAGATATGAGATAATTCATACGCGCGGAAACTAAATGTTAGTGCATCTTTACCTTGCAATCGTTCGCCATGGGATGGGAACCTAGTAAATCAGACCTGATTGTGTTAGCACGAGACGAGACTTAAGGCTCCTGTTGTAGGTTAGTGTTATTCACAGATGTCCGCTAGAAAGGTGGCGTCAAATGGTGGCGTATATGGCGCCACCATTTCTAACGGACTGGATGATTGGTTATCGTTGTGACGACCAGAGGGATATGCTACTCCGGCCGATGTCGCTTGACGTCTGGCGTGGAACCGTCGACATCATTCATACCAGAGTCTATGAAGGAACGCTTAGTCGACTTAGGGCTAGGGCGTGCAAGCTCATCCGTATCAGAAACTGCTCTGTCTGAAGTATTTGTGGCAAAAGGTTCATCAAAATCTCGGGCAGCAGGTGCGCCAGCGGTGTCTATTTCACTCGATTTCAAAGTGGGCTTTGCTGCTGGGTACGGTTCGGATCCACTGGGGTATGAGAGAGGTTCTTGATCCGTTTCGTCCAGAGGAGAGCCCGTTGGAGAGTCCATAGCTGCTACCGTCTCCTGAGTTTCCGCCATCGGGCTCTTGAAGAGGTCTTCATCAATCTCGAATAAATCATGGGTTAGTTCTGGAGTTTTTGGAGCATCTCCAGCAGGAGATTTAATCCCCAATCCAGGTGTAGGTTGTTCTCCGTTCAAAGGAATGGCATTTGCCTTATTCTCGGTTTCTAGTACAGGTTCACCAGGTTCGAAAATTTCACCTTCATCCAGGTCTTCGCCGTCGTCATTGTCGGCAAATCGCGATCTTGCATCATCGGCTCCTAAATCGATTTCAATGTGCACATTTTTATTGACTGTTGATTGAGCATGATTATCAGACCCATTTTCATTGCCCTGAGAGACGGTATGGCTTTCCGTGTGATCCTCTTGAGGTTCCAAATCAGCACCACTCTCCTGGTATCCTTCCTCAATTTCTTCTTGTCCTTCGGTCTCTAATGGCGGTGGATCGTTGCTGAACTCATATTCTTGAATGTAGTCTTCTGGCTGTTGATAAGCTGATTCATCTCTTGAAAGGTCTACAGTTGGGATTTTCATAGGTTGTAGTGGGGTAGGGCTATGATAACCCGCATCGTCCTTAGGCTGAAGGGAGGTATCGTCGCGGTCGTTTTCTAAATTGTCCTCTATTGGTTTTGTTAGAAACAATAAAAATTGAAGTAGAATGAACAACATGCGTACCCTCGTATACTTCTACTTCTTCCCTTCCCTCACCCTCACCTTGATCACGCTGGCTATTGCTGTATTCCTCGGCATTCTGCGGTGACTTGTTACCTTGGTTAACATTTTCGGTTTGAGAGCCGCCATGAGCTGGTTGATCTATTTCATCGGGGGCGTCACGGGACTCTAGCTCCTCCTGTGTTGGTAGGTCCTGCTTGGGCAATTTAATCGATGAGCTTTGGGCTGTTGAGGCAGGCGGTGGGCTCTTAGTCAAGCTACCAGAGGTAATTCCATCCTTATCAGCTGGTTCTATATGGCCAGAGTGTGGCTCAGCTGGAGAGGTTGTGTCTTCGTCTGCTAATAGGGGTCGTTCACGCTCCTCCACATGCTCCTCTCCGTGCTCCCCTCCATGCTCGTCTCCATGCTCCACGGCTTCTTCCGCCTTGTCGATATCATAATCTTCCCATGTCAGATAGGATAAGCCTTTACTCTCCTGGGCAGCTGCTACGAGACGAGCCAAGTCTGCTGTGAAGGTGGACCTTGATGATAGGGTTAGGTATAGAGGTTCGGGTTCTGTGATGCCATCATTGTTACATAGGTCGAGGTAGACACGAATAACCTGCACCAACGATGTGGTGGTTCTGCCAGCAGAGTACTAATAATCTGTATTAGGGAATGCTGGTTAATAAACACGATATAGGGAGATGCTTACTTCAGGCAAGTGCAACCCAAGACTTTCAATGTCCAGTATCAACTCCTCATCTTCGCTAATATGCTCACCTAGTACGTGTCGACACGCTCCCATGAGCTCCTCGATAGGAGCATATGCTAGAGCCTCATCCTGTAGAAAAAATGTTTCTGTCGGATCATCTTCCCCAGGAGGAAACAAAGATATTTCGCTATCCTGGTATATTACTTTCACCGGGTGTAGAGGTCTGCTTTTTTCGATCTCGTGTGTCTGTCCTTGGATTTCGTAGTCGTCAGCTTCAACCAAGTGATAGGAATCAGTATCTGATTTGTTTTCCTGGCCCAACGGCGGGTGATACTGCCTTTCAGCTTCAGGCCCTTGATGTTCGGATTCATGAGACGTGAGTTTTTGAAGTCCAGGTTCAATTTGAACGCGCCCCTGCCCATCTTCTTCCAAACCAGGTTCAACTTCTTCATCATACTTTTCATGGCTTTCGCTTGGATGAACCGTCTCTCTGCTCTCCACACCCTGCGAAATTTCGTTGCCTTCCTCTAGGGCAAATTCCTTGGGCCCTTTCGGTTGCGTATATTCCTGAACGCCATGGTCCTCATCAGCCACCGCTTTCGCCCGGGAAATTTCCGTTTCGGCCTGGTCTGATCTCGAAAGAATTTCAGTGGCAGTGGATTTGGCGTCGTCAGCAACCTTAAACTCGTTTTCCCTTTCCGTTTGTCCTTCTCCTGGTTCTGTTTTTCTCGTTTCTCTCTCTCCTTCCACTTCTTTGGCGTTTGTATCTTCGAACCCGCTCTCTGGGATTGGAGCATCGATATCCTCTTCGTATTCATCTTCCATCTCTGCCTCGTAGTCAACAGGGTTATTATAAGCAGACTCATCATCGGGATGGTAATAGCCTTGCTGGTATTCTTCGTATTCACCATCCACATATTCGCCATCAGCCATGTCCGCATCGTATGTGACATCTGCCTCACCGGTGGGATGGTCTGAAGCAGTGGCAGAAGCATCATCCACAAGCACATCATCATCGTGTTCAGGAACATATCCGGGAACGTGTTCCTGGCCAAGGTCTAGGTCGATATCAATATCATCGATATTCCCGGGATGCCCATGCCCCGCGTCGGAGGCAACCTCCATGGTGTCATCGAAAACAGCGGGCTCCATGGTTTGCTATGGGATTACAGGTTCTTGCTTCTTGTTAAGTCACAGACTGAACATAATGACAACCAGGATTGTTCTTTTGCTTATCTGTGATCAGGGGAAATACGTAGGTCTGAAGGCTCGCTGGCTGTCATTTGTTGGGTTGGAGACGTGAGTGATATAGTGGATGGAACGGGAGGGGTGTATGAGGCCAGCTTCAAGAAACCGAGAGATGGTTCGTCTATATAAACAGTCCAGTGGCTGGCAATAATAACAAACAAACTGAGAAATGTAAATCGATTTGATCAAAGCCCAACGTGAGGGTCTCGTTGAGCGTTTTGCGTATATACTCGACAAAGCAGGTTTGGAGTTGCCCATTTTTTTTTTGCAAGCGAGAGACAAAGGGGGGAGAAACCCGCTGTGGTGCACGGACCACCTTGCTCAGCCCTTTCGAAATCCATGGGTTAACACAGCCAAATGGTGACCACGTTTAAAGACAACAATCCTCTTTATATATTAGAGCCTGAGCCATTCAGCTACGCACCGCAACGCCGTTTCTTGCACTTCGTCCCACAATTGCTCGCGGAACCGCCTTCACTTAATTTTGACCGTTTTCACAGAGTTATACATATTGAGACAATGGTAGGTTTGATCAGCAGATGACGACAACTGAAATTCCCCACTGACTTCGAGCTTGCGCATTGTGCTAGGTCATCCTCGCAGCGTCGATATGTACTCGAGGGGGCAAAGCGGTGCTCTCACGCCAGTTCCGTGAAATCGCCCGCTCCCGGATAGAAGCGCTGTTGGCCTCATTCCCAAAGTTGGCAGATTCCGGCACGCAGCACACAATCGTCGAGCAGGATAATGTCCGATTCGTCTACCAACCGCTAGACGAGCTATACATTGTTCTTATCACAAACAAGCAGTCCAACATCCTCCAAGACATAGACAGCTTGCACATTTTCGCCCAAGTTGTGACAAGCATCTGCAAAAGTCTCGATGAGCGGGAGATATTACGGAATGCCTTCGAGCTGCTCAGCGCTTTCGATGAGCTTGTCACCCTGGGCTACCGGGAAAATCTCTCTTTGTCGCAAATAAGAACTTTCCTTGAGATGGAGAGTCATGAAGAGAGAGTGCAGGAAATAATTGAAAGGGTATGTGATAGAACTAGTGTAATACAATGTTTGGGCCATTTTAAATTCTAACTCTTTGGCAGAACAAAGAACTCGAAGCAAGCGAGGAGCGAAAGCGCAAGGCAAAACAATTGGAAATGCAACGCAAAGAAGCCGCCCGCAGTGGTCGTGGCGTGGCCACTCGCGCCCCATCATACCCAGTCTATACCCAACCGCTTCGGCAAACACCTAGTGAAACATTGGACTCCTATGAGGCGGAGAAAAAGAAGACTTCTGCCAAGTAAGATTTTGTCAAAATCCCCCACGGCCGACCCGCTTTGTTCATGCCTCTAACATAATTTTTTTTCTCTATAGGCCAATGGTTGTTAGAGGGAAGGGAATGCAACTTGGAAAGAAATCTAAATCTACCGATATATACGAGAAAGTTCGAGGCGACCTAGGCCCTGAATCCGAAGAGACTCCACTGGTTTCTCCGGTTACAGCAGCTGTTCCTTCAGAAAACGTTGCCCAGTCACGCGCCTCCTTATCCACCGACCGGGAACCTATCCACGTCACAGTCGCGGAAACGATTTCTGCCAAACTCTCCCGCGATGGTGCAGTGAAGTCATGGGAAATAAAGGGTGATCTTCAGCTACGCATTACGGATGATTCATTTTCGAAAGTGAAGCTTGGCTTAACGGCCAATCCTACGCATGGAGCTGTCTTCCGCACACACCCTAATGTCGACAGGGCACTGTTTACCAATTCTAAAACCATTCAACTCCGGGACACTTCGAAGAGTTTCCCTCACAATATATCAATTGGAGTCCTCCGATGGCGCGTCACCGGCACTGACAACCCAGACGTCCTTCCAATTACTTTTACGGTTTGGGTGAACAGAGGCGCTCAATCGAGCACGGTTACCATCGAGTACGAGCTTACTAGTTCAGACCCATTGCGAGACGTTGTGGTGACCATCCCCTTTGGCGCCGTCGAGCCCACGGTGACGAATTTTGATGCGATTTATGAAGTGACAGGAGACAGTTTGGACTGGAACATTGGTACCATCGACGAGTCGAATTCCTCGGGCAGTTTCGAATTTGAATCCGAAGACCTCAACAGCGATGAGAATGAGTTCTTCCCGATGACCGTTCGGTTCCAGAAAACAAGCCCTTTTGTGGATGTTGATGTGCAGACAGTGTCGCTTTTGGAAATGGATGGGCAGACTGTGAATTTCTCGAAGGATTTCAAGACTATTGCTGATGGATACGTTGTTGAATAAATGAATTTGCTGGCGGTTGTAATTTTCGTACTTCATTTTAGAATATTTGTTTCCACTTCCCCTATTTTATTTTTTTTCGTTTCCTGCTTTTCTTCTGCGACGTCTGAGTTTCTTTTCATTCTGCCTTTTTTTTCTTCTTACCTGCGGGTTTATGTGATCACCCTTCCACTAATTGCTTGTTCTACCTACCCTTCATTATACGGGTAGGAATTTACAACAAGTTGTAGAATAATGCCCCCGAGATACTTTATGGGTGCTCGAAGGCAATAATTTCGCCCTTGTAGGGCCAATGTGATACTGAATCGGATTATTTATCCCTTTTCCGGGCAAGCAGGTGTACTTAATCTCAAATTTTCAAAATAAGCGTCTGGGTGATAACCTGCTGCACATATCCACTCATTAATATTTCTTATTATTCCTGCTACCGAGTAAAAATGAGCCCTAGTATGGACCGGACCCTGAGGCTAGGGACCCAGGGACTCAGGGATTCATGGACTCAGGATCACAGTTCTGTTTAAAGATGTTGTTCTTTGGTCCCTGAAAGTCACTAATTTATTACTAGCTATATGTACTCCGTACTAGTACTGTAGTTAAAGTTAGAGATGATTTCAACACCAACCCACGAAGTAATCCCCTTAACAACTTGAACGATTGTCAGCCTGGTTGGATGCAAGGGTCCTCCTGGTCCTGGCTACAGGCTTTCTTTGTCCCCACCCTTTGAAAGTGGCAACTTATGTGCGTAGGTATTTAATAGCAGTAAAATGCACTCACCGTAACCACGGCCGTAGATCAGAGTGCAGCCGATGAGGGCTATGAACAGCACGCGCATTTCATATGTCGATGATCGCGCTTAGACACCCTATTATGCTTAGAGTTATGAAAATCCAGACCAGTTACATAAGCGGCCCACACTTATATGACGCGGCTGTGTTGGCCCCAGCCGGGCTTAGCGCCATGTGCCTGAAACATCCACCCTGGCCTTAATTACGAGTTGTTTGATATCTTGCTCCTTCACGAACATCTCTTGACTTCACATCTGCCCCCGCTGAAGGTACTCTACCGCCTTGTCTGCCCTCTGCCCGCCCTCTCACTCCTCGTGCGTCAGTCTTGCTCCGGCGGATTGCTACCTGGCTTCATTCTCCCTATCCTTAAGATCGATCCCACTTTCCGAATATTCAGCTAGCTGTATGGCCTCCCCCACCGTCCATCCCCCCTCGAGTCTCCGTCCGATCGCATCTTGAATTCCAGTCACCCAGACCTGTCGACCTCGCCGTGTGGAAGGGACGGCCGTCGTGCGATCTGTTGACGTTTGCTCCTCCATTCCCTAGGGAGAAAAGCCTGCCACTCATTTACTGTGTATCCATCTCTAAACCTTAATTATACAATTTGTATATGCAAAGTCTCTCACAAACCGATCGACGCCCAATCGCCGCCAATCCTGCAGAAATTTGCTGGCTCGATTTCTGTACAGTCTGGGGACAGCTGGAAATCCTGGTCGATCGATAATACATTTCGAATTTTGGCATCGAGCTGTGGTGGACACGGTGCTATTTCTGGTGGCGTTGCGTTGTCGGTGTTAGCATTGAGGCAGTCGAGGTGACGGGAGCGACTGGCTCCAAATTTATGTCATAATGGTTTCAGACAAGTCAGTTTCCCAATCTGGTTCCGTTTTATATGTGGCGGTGGATGGAGTGAGTAATTGCGAACACTAAACATCCTGGGTCTTTCTCATGTAGATATATCGGACTGGCACTTGCCATTGTGTCAACTATGGCTATTGGTAAGTAAACCATTCGTTCCATGGTGTTTAGTTTATACGTGCGATTAAAATTTGTGCTTACGTTTCTTACTCTCTAGGCAGTAGTTTCGTAATAACTAAAAAGGTCCGCTCCGAGACGCTACTTCCCGCCCGCCCATGCTTAAGACTCCTTGCGCTCAAATTCATTCGTTTCTAATCTAACATATTTTTTTACTACAGGGCCTAATGGATGCTTCCAATAGACATGGCTTTGAGGGAGAGGGGTTTTCATACTTGAAGAGCCCGATATGGTGGGGGGAATAATAACACGTACGGGCCTCTTTCCTCTTGAGCCCATCGCTGAGCAATTGGCGTGACACTGACACTTGAATAAAATTTAGTGGTTCTCGGAGAAATCGCGAATTTCGCCGCCTATGCCTTTGCGCCTGCGATCCTGGTGACGCCCTTGGGGGCGCTCAGTGTTCTAATAGGGTATGAAATCCCTGGCTTCGACCCTGGAGCATCTTTCGGTACTAATATCGTTCAGCGCTGTGCTAGGGGCTTATTTCCTAGGAGAACGATTGGGAGTACTTGGAAAGATGGGTTGTGCAATGTCATTGCTGGGCTCTGTCATCATCGTTCTCCATGCTCCTCCAGATGAAGAAATTGAAACGGTGGACGAGATTTTAGAGTATGCTATCCAACCAGGTCAGTATCTTCTCTTTCAACAGTGAAATTATTCGACGAAGCTAAATATCCGCGCAGGCTTCCTTCTTTACTGTGTTGTGGTTGCCATATTTTCAACCGTTATGATATACAGAGTGGCCCCGAGATATGGGAAGAAAAACCCACTCATCTACATTTCAATTTGCTCAACTGTCGGCTCAGTTTCGGTTATGTCCGTCAAGGCATTCGGGATTGCGTTGAAGCTCACCCTGGCTGGGCACAATCAGTTCACCCACCCTTCCACCTACGCCTTTGCTATTGTTGTAGTATGCTGCATCCTGACACAAATGAACTATTTCAACAAGGCATTAAGCCAATTTTCAACTTCCATGTACGTTTTAATAGCTTCTTATATTTTCCGTCTATACACATGCTGACCCTCCCCGGTAGAGTGAACCCTTTGTATTATGTCACCTTTACGACCGCAACGCTATGCGCCTCTTTCATCCTTTTTCACGGCTTCAACACGACTGACCGTGTCAATACTATTTCCCTCCTCTGCGGTTTCCTTGTTATCTTTTCTGGTGTTTATCTCTTGAATCTATCCAGAACTGACCCAGATGGTAAGTCGCTGGCTGGAATAACCGACGAAGAAGACGGTGTCCCCACCGATGGAATTGCATCCATTCAGACGCGGCGGTCTTTGCAAAATCGAAGAAGTGTTGACCGCCATCGACGGAGCTCGTCGAGCCTTAACTACTACGGAGGCCCGAGTGACCGTGAAGGATTAATGCGTTCATACGACGTCGAAACGGGCGCTTTTGGACTACAAGACCTCACGGAAGAGAGTGATCACGATGATCAAGAGGACTCGATGCAGAAACGCAACGGCTCCGCTCTCCCGTCAAACCCGCCTAAGGATCCGGAGACATGAGATAAAAAATATATATAATTGGAAAAGTGACCTATCTCGATTTTGCGCTTTCTTGTTGCTTCTTCTTCTTTTCTTTTTTTCCCCACTCCTCTTTCCTTCTCAGTGTCGCAACCTTTTTTCTAAAACGATTAGAACTTACACTTTTCCCCCTCCACCTTCTGGGATATATAACGGGGTTCCCATGATATATTGGAAACGATCACGAAAATACATGTATAAGTGTGACGATCCATCCCTTTTTCCCTTTCTTATCGTGGTCGTACAGGTCGGGCCGGATTCGACAATCTAGCAACAACATCAACAACAACAACATTCTATAATGCGGGGTTATATTCTTTTGTTTTCTTTCTCTTTTCCATTCGGGCGAGTTTGGGCGGACATATTGATCCTCGAGGTTGGGTTTGGCCACGGCAGGTTATGTTAGGTTAGGGTGTGTAACGAACCTCTCCCTCTCTTATATTTGGCCTCTTGCATTGTAGAAAAACGGAGTATTCGGGCGTCTTTGTTTTCTTTTTTTTTTCTTTTTTTTTATCCCCATCTCGGTGGGCTGTGCTTGCAGTTTATATCTCTTTATTTTCTTTCCAACCTTATTTGTCATTTTGTACTCGTGTTTCTTTTCTTCAAAGCTTTCTTGGAAATGACAGGCAAAGATGAACTCAAATTTTACTTAGCTCCGTAAAGAGAGCAGTCAAAACTGTTACATGAAAGGAAACAAATACACACCGGTGACGATTCATGAAGAAACCTTCTTCCCACATTCATCTCCCTTATTAAGATAATTTATCATTCAATCAGTCCTGACCCCTTTTCTGTCCGCTCCACTCCATTTAGTTCAAATATTTATTTCCCCATCCTTTTGTTCCCGCTGCCACAAGTTGAAAAAACAGCTGATCTCAAGTTATTATTAACGACTATTCTTTGCAAAAGGATGAGAAAAAGTAGTAGATAAGAGTGGGGCGGAAGATTAGTGACTGCCATTGTATGTACAGTACATACCTACTATTTTAGACTACTCCGTAGAATCCCCTGGGCATACAGTTGAACGTGGTGCTAAAAAAGTTCAGGAAGCCCCCCGCCCCGCCATTCGTCATATCAGCTGACTAACCCAACCCTACCTAATTAAACCTCAGCAATTGACTTTGAAGTGCTAGACGGGGAAACCTTCTGGATGCAACAATGAAGAGTCCGATGTTCGACCCGACCCTGCTAATAATAAATACGAAACAATGCCGGGGCTGGCGAGGAAGCTGCTGATTTTTGCTGCTGTGGATGGGCTTATTCTTCAACCGTACACAGCATCGCAACGCAATGCAACCAGCAATCCATCCTCCGCTCTACAGATCGAATATAAAACTCGCCGTATATATTCTCCACTATCTGCCCCGAGTTCCAATGACGCATGTTTCGAATCTCATGGCGTTATCGGTATGTGATTTCGCCCTGGATACTATTGACTTTTGAAACCTGACAGTCCTTTGTGTAATCCCATAGGCCTGCTCTCTCTTGCGTCGTTCTCATTCCTAATATCCATTACCCAGCGCCAACAGGTGGCCCAGATTCTTGGAAAGCCAATTTTTGTCATAACAGGTGTAGCTATCATTCCTCTATCCTCTCAGGCTGAGGCAACGAAGGCGATCAATCAAACCCGAGCCCAACTCTCTTCCAGCAAGGATGATGAAGGGCCAAATGATGACGAAGCCGGTTCGTCTGAGAGCGAGACCGATCTGTCAATTGGCCGTAGTAGTGAAGATGTGGAACTAGAAATGTCAGATTCGACGGACCGAGAAATATACCCTTCGCTGGGCAGTAGAGGCAGGAATGAGAGCACTATTGCTGAGGATGTTATTGAAAAACGAGGTCGATACGGCAGGTTCGCGTCCCGCTGGTTTTCCAAAAATGAATGGGCGGGTAAGAATAGACGGATACCAGGCAAAGGATTTGAAGAGATAATTGACCCTGCTGCAGAAGGTTCCGTTAAAGGAAGGAAGAGTGGGGATTATATAAACGAAACTCTGGAGCTCGACGACCTTTCGTCCACTGGACAGAAAGCTACTTCTGTTCCCCAGGAAGTAGACACAGCCGTAACAGGAACGGCAACGCACGAATTGATGCCGAAATTTCTACGATATACGAAGATGATGTTCAGCTCACGCAATTTTTATTACTCTTACGATTACGATATTACTAGAAAGTTTGGTGTCCATGATCCCCAAACATCCCCTGTACCGCCGCATAGAATGGCAGACCCCTTAGTATGCAACCCTTTGTCTTTTTTGTCAGTGCTTGTCGAACGTCGCTAATTCAATGGCAGTATTTCTGGAATCGCTATTTGATGACCCCTTTTATCGAAAGCGGACATCATTCATTTGTCCTTCCACTGATACAGGGATTTGTGGGGCAGAAGGAATTCACCGTTGAGAAGTCCGCCAAAGTTCCAGACGCTCCAGGTTGCACGATTACTCCGAAAGTGGAAGCCGAGGCTAATACAACGGAGGCTACGACAGCGGAAGATGTGGGTGAATATGACAATTTTCTTCTCACTTTAATTTCTCGTCGGTCAGTTAAGCGTCCTGGGCTTCGGTATCTACGAAGAGGAGTAGATGACGAAGGTAATGTCGCAAACTCTGTTGAGACGGAACAAATCCTATCTAGGCCATCATGGAACTCTTCGAACAATGTATACTCTCTTCTCCAAGTTCGTGGGTCAATGCCGCTTTACTTCTCTCAATCTCCTTACTACTTCAAACCCATACCTGTTCTCCGCCATTCCATAGAAACAAATCAAGCGTCATTTGGCCGGCATTTCCGTGACCTTAGCAGGCGGTATGGTGAAATTCAGGCCGTCTGTCTCCTCGATAAACACGGTGTCGAAGCTAAAATTGGAGAGACATACGAAAGCTTTGTGGACACCTATAACAAACGTGACAGTGCAGACTCCCTTAAAATCGGATTTGACTGGTTTGACTTCCACGCAGAGTGTCGTGGAATGAAATTTGAGAACGTCCAACGCCTTGTTGATTCAATTTCCGGAACCCTAGACCGGTTTGGAAGCACCGTCATCCAGGAAAATACGGTGTTGAAAAGCCAGTCTGGCGCAGTTAGGACAAATTGTATGGACTGTTTGGATCGTACTGGTGTTGCGCAGTGTGCGATTGGACAACGAACATTAGAAAAGCAGCTCGAGAGCGAAGGCTACTCTATCGACCTACGGACCAGCACCGCTACGCAGTGGTTCAATGTTTTGTGGGCTGATAACGGGGATGCGATCTCTAAACAGTACTCTTCAACCGCTGCCCTGAAAGGCGATTACACCAGGACCAGAAAACGGGATGTTCGCGGAGCCATCAACGACCTAGGGCTGACGCTATCGCGCTACTTCAACAATATAGTCAATGATTACTTCTCCCAGGCCTGCATCGACTACCTACTTGGAATTGTCACATCGCGTGTTTTTGACGAGTTCGAGATGAACCTTATGTCTGCCGATCCGGGAATATCTATCGAGAAGGTACGGCAGCATGCCATCGACACCAGCTGCCAGATTGTAATCAGCGACGTCTCTGAAGAACTCGTGGGAGGTTGGACGGTGTCCAGCCCCCACGAGCCCAATACACTCCGCTCACTACCATTCGAGCAGTCCGTGCTTTTACTGACAAACTCAGCCGTTTACTGTTGTCGCTTCGACTGGGATACGGACAAAGTTGTTTCCTTTGAGCGCATTGATCTTCGATCCATTACCAGCATCAACTACGGCACGTACATCACCTCCACCCTCACTGACGTCCAAATGGACCCGACACACAACGTCGGAGTCGTGATAACTTACCAACCGGGCGCGGAAAATACGTTGCGTATAAACACGCGCTCCCTCCAAAGCCTCGTTGAACAGATATCACAACAATCTTCGTCTTCTCCTGAAGCGTCCGCGAACAATAGCTCAACTGCGGGCCCGGAGTGGGACTTCTCCTCGATATTTAAACCGAGCGGCAGCAGTAAACGCCCCGCCTCACGTTTCATGGCACTCAAAATCCTTCCGCAAACTAACATGACGGCTAGAAATGCCCTTGACAATGTGCAGGTCAGTGTAAAGGATGCCGCGCGTGCGCTGTGTGAAGAGATTGAGCGCACTATCATGCGGGGCACGTGGGATAAAAGTGACACTACCAGCACCGGTGGTTCGGGGCATGTTGAGAAGCATTCGATGGTTGAGGAGGTGGAGATTATTTCGGTGGCCGAGGCAAAGAAGCGGACTGGGTATTTGGAGCATTTGGTGTTTGATATTAAGAAGTTGGTATGGGCCTGAGATAACTCTGGTTTCCTTTCTTTTTTTTGGCTTCTTTCAGCATGAAAGGTGAGATGATGAATTCCCCCCTGTTTTATTTTATTTTACTCCTGTTAAGCTTCCTGGCATTATCGTGATTTCGTTGGTTTTTGTTCGTTGATGAGTTTTGTACACTCATTGCATCATACAGGTTGATACCCAGGTGGTGATAGTTTAAACTTCCCTTCATATTGCATATATTACACATAATAATTTCTTTTTCATGTTTATAACGTTCCAATGATTCCTTTTAGACTGTAGTAAGAGTGATTGCCCGTGAACGCCTCGGGTTTTTTAGTACGTCGCATCCCCTTCCCTCCCCTAACCGCCAGATAGATAAACTCGCTCCCTTATAAGAATAAGTTGGGAAGTTATTTATGTCCCCTTGCAGACCTTTCACGACATCCGTTCAGACTACCAAACGTTTCTACATGGGCTGGGAAGCTTCCCCCATAGAAATATCATGTCCAGTTGACTTTATATTTATCACAAGCGGATACCATCTGCGAACTCTAAACTCGGGGGCCCGGGGGGGGGGGTGCACCGTCTTGCGGGATCTCTTCGAGAAAAACCTTACATAGAAGGTTGAAAAAAGATCTCGGAACTAACAGTAGATTCCATTTAGGCCAGCGGTGCAAGAGGCAAATTTAGCAAAATAAATCACTCGCTAATCTCCAACAAGCCAAGAGGGTTGAATGGACCACGATTCATGACGGGAGAAAAACGGTTCAGCGTCAGAAAAACTAGAACATGCATATTGGAGGCCTTGATCTCCTAAGAATTCACAATTATCAACTTATCAGACTTGATCGGCATTTTGTGCAGTTATTTCATGTCGATGATCGATTAAATATGTTCTAGAAGGAAAATAGAACACAGTCAGGGACCATTAGTGCATGACCTGAATGAAGGTTAAAAATGGCATCTAGCTTGGTTCAGCCTATTTTGGGGGCCAAGTGGACACTTTGGATTCAGGTACTGTTCATTCGCTTGGACATGGCGATCGACCTTTCTTGGTTCCTTTCTTGGTTCCTTTCTCTGGTCTGGATAATCAGCGGCGCATTCGATACGAAAAATGAGCGATTTCATATCGCTAGGATTGACGTGGATCCATGCATTGCATAGAGGATTATTTCAAGTATGCGAGATCGGGTTTCAGAGCATCGTTTTGTTCATTTTTATGTCCCGCGAGTACTTCTGTAATTGCCACAAGTCCTTTTATTTTCAGTATACATATGTATATTCGCGCTGTATGCGGAGGGAAATAGCCGTGATGGTGGTAAATGAATGCCGTTTGCCCCCAGACCCCCGAATGCCATGGTTTATGCGGTGATCAGGGTCAGCGGGGTTTGGTTACTAGTAGTAGTACCGAAGCACCAGCAAGAAATTATAATCAAAAATTAAAAAATGGAAATAACCTTATCAATGAATTTGGGCGGTAAGATTTTGTAAAACTTGCACAGCTGAGACATTGACAGCAATTTCCAACAGGATGGGCAGTTGGTTGGAGGTTGATGTGAACATGTCAGTCGTTCATGAGGGGAGCGTATGTTCCCGATGTCAAAGAGTTTCTGCCGCCCGCCACCGCCCTCTTAGCCGCTTTGGGAGATTCCCACCACCACCAACCTCCACGGTGCTATCACCAGGAAGAACATCCTCGCGCAAAAATTCCCGCCCGCTTTGCAAACAAACCCTGCCCACGCTTTCGTCTCTTGTTTTTCCACTTGGATCGCGGGGCCTTTCTCTAGCAAATCAAGTCTCTAATCTTTGAGGTTGGTATCCACGTTGTTATTCTCCTTTTGAAGATTTCAATTCCACCTCCACTAAGCATAGTATCTCATCTCCGTACACCCCGCCATCCACGCTAAATCGTATTGCTTTAGAAGTCAACTGCATCCCTCGTCAACGAACATTTAAAGACACTCAAAGACGCAGAGTAAAAAGTCGCATTGTGATTCGGAAGATTCACTATTGGTGATAGGGGCTCTCTTTGCCTGAAGTTGCCTGTGGATTTGCATCGCTCAGTGATAATTGAAACTATTTCACCAGAGCTCCGCACTGTCCTTAATTCCGTCTTGGCTATACCCCTACGAGTTTCTATCACCATGGCGTGGCAACCGCAAGACGAGCCATTGAGACAATTGGCTGGGTTTCTAAATGATTCATTGAACGGAAGCGATAGCTCAGCCCGAAAACATGCCGAACAGGTGCGTTTTTCCAAGTCCCTAGCCCTTGTTCCATTCCCCACCACGAACGGTGCTCTGATATATATATATATGTATATATATATATTAAGAAATATTGGCCTATTGGCACTTCAGTCCTTTTCTCCACCCCTTAGGAATGTTTAGCTGACTGTTATTATTTGGTAGATGCTGGTGCAAGCTACAACGTCCCCAGATTTTGCAAACTATCTTACCTACCTATTTAGCACCCCCGTGCCTCCTTCTCAGATCGGGTTCGACCTTGAAACTTATAATGTCGTTCGGGTGGCAGCATCATTGAACCTGAAAACTAAACTTAAGGTTGCATATGGTACTGTTACACCGGAGAGCCTGGCATATATTCGATCATCTGCCCTCTCAGTCCTTCAAGATCCCTCGCCGCAGATTCGTAATTCTGCTGGCTCCATAATTGCCGAGATCGTCGCACGAGGTGGTCTGTTAGCATGGCCCAATCTGCTGGACGAACTTCTTTCCCTGGTTTCGAACTCATCGGGTTCCGTACCCATTTTAACCCAGGAGGCCGCCATGTCAGCGCTTTCGAAGGTCTGCGAGGATAATAAAAAGCTCTTGGACAAAGATTTCCAGGGCCAGCGCCCGTTAAATATTATTCTCCCGAGGCTAATGCAATGCACATCGAATCCTAGCCCAAAAATCCGCGCTACTGCTCTATCAACAATCCACATGTTCCTTTCTCAGAGACCAGATATTTTAATTGGGTCCTTAGATACCTTTCTTAATCATGTTTTCCAACTTGCCAGCGACCCGAATACCGATGTTCGAAGGACGGTATGCCAGTCATTTGTTCAGCTAGTGGATATTGCCCCGGATAAACTTGTTCCTCACATTGCCGGCCTAGTGGAATATGTACTCATGCAGCAGCATGACCCTGAGGACCCGGAATTAGCTTTGGATGCGGCGGAGTTTTGGCTAGCGTCGGGGGACAGAAAAAGCTACAAGAGCCGCTGGTGCCATATCTGGGGAAAATTATACCCGTGCTTCTTCGCAGTATGGTATATGATGAGGACGACGCAATACTTCTAGCCGGAGAGCATGATGACGCGGAGACGGAAGATAAGGTGGAAGATCTGAAGCCTCAGTTTGCTAAATCTAAAAGTTCCCGAACACAATTGGGTAGTGGCGATGGCAAGTCCAATGGCGATGCTGCCAATGAAACGGCCGCTCCTGAGGATAATCTGAGTGAGGGAGAAATAGAGGATGACCTGGACGAGTTTGGGGATGAGGATCCTGAAGCAGAGTGGACATTACGGAAATGTTCAGCGGCCGCGTTGGATGTTTTTGCCAACGTTTATCATCAGCCTGTATTCGAAATAATATTGCCATATCTCAAGGATAACTTGCGCCATGCGCAGTGGACTAATCGAGAAGCTGCTGTTCTTGCGCTAGGCGCTATCGCGGATGGTTGCATGGATACAGTTACACCCCATCTACCAGAACTTATCCCTTACCTTATATCCCTTCTTTCCGATCCCGAACCAATCGTCCGGAAAATCACTTGCTGGTGTCTCGGTAGATATTCGGAGTGGGCTGCTCACCTTGATGCCACGCAAAAGGCACAATTTTTCGAGCCAATGATGGAAGGCATTCTGCACAGGATGCTGGATAATAATAAGAAGGTCCAAGAGGCGGCTGCATCAGCCTTCACGAGTTTAGAAATGAAATCGGACGCGAATCTTCTGCCTTACTGCCAGCCGATATTGCGACAGTTCGTTCTTTGTTTTGAAAAATATAAGGATCGAAACATGTATGTACTCTACGACTGTGTCCAAACTCTGGCCGAAAGCGTCATGTCTGAGCTAGCGAAGCCAGAATTGGTGGATATTCTGATGCCTGCGCTTATCCAACGATGGAACAAATTATCAGACCAGTCCAGAGAACTTTTCCCCTTATTAGAATGCTTGGGTTACGTGGCTGCCGCATATGGAGATGCCTTCTCACCGTTTGCTCCCCCAATATTCGCCAGGTGCACTAAAATTATATATACCAATATCCAGGATTATCTCACTGCTGTTAATCACAACACTGGTGAGGAACCGGATAAGGATTTCCTCGTGACAAGTTTAGACATGCTTGGTGCGATTATCCAGGCTATCGATACGCAGAAAAGCTCCGAACTAGTGACCACATCACAGCCACCGTTCTTCGAACTTCTCCGCTTCTGTCTTGAAGACCCCAATTGGGAAGTGCGTATATCTTCTTACGCTCTCCTTGGGGATTGTGCGATCAATATTTTCCCTACCCTCGAACCCGTCCTTCCTACAGTAATGCCTATCCTACTGAAACAGCTTGATCTCAACCTAATAAGGGACGATGAGTCTGAGAACGGCCTTCGTGTGATTAACAACGCTTGCTGGGCTACTGGCGAGATTGCTGCTGCTAGCAAAGCTGGCATGACCCCGTTCCTAGAAAATCTATTCCAAGCCCTCACTGCCATTGTGAGCAATGAAGAAGTCCCTGATACCGTTAACGAGAATGGTGCGATGGCATTGGGTCGCTTGGGAATCGGATGCGCTCAGCAGCTTGCCCCGCACTTGGGGGAATTTGCGGACATGTTCCTTCGGTCAATGGCGAAAATTGACTTCACCCGCGAGAAAGCAAGCTCGTTCTTCGGATTCAATCAAGTCGTCCGAGAAAATCCAAAGGCAATGGAAAGCTGTCTTTCGGACTATTTCCATGCAATTGCGATATTCCCCCATAAATCGTTGAATCAGCCCAATTTTCATGACTTGCAACAATCTTTCCAGCAGGTGAGGAATATTTGCGTACCTCTTCAAGACTTTTTCTACATTTCCCCTCTATGACTCTCGTATAACCTCAACATGTCTTTATGCCCACAAAATCTAACACTCGGCCAACTCCATAGGTTCTTCAGGGATACAAAGACCTAATCCCCGACTTCAGTTCGTTTATGGCCTCCCTGCCTCCGGCTGTTTCCAGAAAACTCCAAGCTGCATATCACGTCTAATATTTCTAGCACAAATATGTCTATTTTATTTATCATCTATTAAGAGAAAGAGATGCCCCGTCAATGTTAATAAAAAAGAGCCCCTTCAAAACGGCAATGAATGATATGATAACACATTTATATCCTTTTTATTCAATACATTTTCATGAAGTGGTTATATCCATTTTTTTCAAAGCTCTATATACTTTACTATCCAATGCATATTTCCATGGGGTTCATGTTTTCCTTTTCCTCTTTCTCCATTGCCCCCCTCGCCTCGTTTGGCTTTGAATTTCTGTTTCTATTTCTGGGCTTCCCCGACTTATTTCCCTGACTCTTTTCCCCCGAGACGTTGAGCTCATCCTTTTAGTTACCCACTTCCAAATCCTACCCGCTTTAATCCGTTATACACATATTTAACAGCCGCGAAAAAAAGCGGCTAATTTTATTTTGCTATATGCTTACCTGTACATTTGTGAAATGAAAGGTAACCCCTGTTGTGGGGAGGAAAGAGATTGGAACCAGATTTCATCTGAAATTTTGGGAATATCTGTAGGTGATGGCGTATATGAGCAAATCCGGTAACTTCTTGAAGAAGGGTGCTCCTGGCGGGACTAGTTAGTACGCCCTGATTTTGTGAGTGTGGGATGTTAAGCGCACCCTGACGGCGCCAAGAATTTATGAACTCGTGTGATAACCTGGGTACCGTTTTCATTTATGCTGTGGAAAATGGGAGAAATATGAGCTCTGCGGTTTGAACAGGCGGGCAAGGAGGGCCCAGGTTAGAAGTGAGATGCGAGAAAAATGCATGAGTTTATTGCGGAATGATCAGTGGGATGGACTAGCAAAAAAGACAATGCAGATGTCAGTGCATTAATCATTGAGAAACCAATGTCTGATTGAAGGTATATTTTAGACATTTTCTATCTTTTTTTCTATCTTTTTTTCTATCTCGTCTCCTTGTTAGTTGGCCAATGGTTGACCTTGCTATCCCAACCCCTTTATAGGCGACCCCAAGTCATCCTCTTCTCTTCAATTCTGCTTTCAACTTGATTATCTTTATCTTTTATTTTAGTTCTTCTCCTTCCCCTATACCGACTCGTTTCCACACGAGGGTATGTTTTTTTCGTTCATGTATTCTTTGCTATGCTCCACCCGATATGCTTCAGCATGGCCACAGCATATTCGTATCTAGGAATAAAGCAACATTAAACGTCAGGGGAAGTGGCAAGGAAAATAAAAATGGCTTCTCTTGCGCCGCTTCTCTAGTAGGCAGCTTGTCCTTTTTCTTCATACTTATCTACACTTACCCCTTTTCCCTTTTCTCTTCCCGCTTCTTCTGTTAACGTAGAGGTAAGTTTCAGAGGGAAATCAATCACCCCGGTTATTTTGGCTCCGATACCTATATTTTTCTCAACCTTAGTCTTCTGATGTTGATGGAGAATAGTAGGCAAAATACCAGTCTGTATATATATTGTTGTTATCTCCTCCCTTATTGTTTCCCGGTATGCATTTTTAACATAGATAGTATATATATATCCATAATCAATATGCTTATTAGCGTTACAAACAATAATTTTTGGAACTTTATTCTTCCACCTTTTTTACTTTTATTTTTCTTAATACTCTTCGCACAACCGATATAGCGCTAGAGACTCCTGATTTAAAGGACTCAAAAGGCAGGGAGGTTAAGCCACAGGTAGGTCCCAATATTTAAACTACACCAAGAATTGCCGACGGTTAAATCGACTTCTCGTGTATTTCACGTGGCAGAAATCATATTATCCGAAAATGTGCCTCTTGACAAGCGTGGCTTCATGAAAATTCCGCAAGGACACTGCCGGCAAGCCCCTCATTTCCTGCTAACTTTTTTTCTTCTTTTCCTTGGACTATTTGGAGCAGAAGCAGAGGGTCTCCCTTTCTCTCAGTCAATATTTTTCCATGGCCAGGTGGAGTTTCGTAAACGATAGAGATTGAACAGGTAGAAGCGCCGGACGTGTCAACCTCGCTACCGGGGTAAATAGCACAAACATGAGAGTGTCTTAAGGAGAACTCTGTCCTTTTTTGAAAGCCTTTTTCTCTTTTTCCGTTGATGGTTAGAAGTATCGAATTGGAAACGGTGGTTAGCAGAGCAAAACCTGAAGGTGACGCACCAGCAGCAATGTTTGTCTGTGCAATCTTGGACGTCAATACTACTCGACGAGATTGGGCTTCCCCCTTAATTTCCATCTTAGAGCAATCAGCTGGGCCAACCGCTCCTCGTTTGCTTTGATTCGATAATATCAGGACGGTAACGACTTTTGTCACAGTCGCAAAATAGTCCAAAGGGAAAAGAAAGAAAAAAAAAGTTAGCAGGAAATGAGGGGCTTGCCGGCAGTGCCTTGCGGAATTTTCATGAAGCCACGCTTGTCAAGAGGCACATTTTCGGATAATA
>LGUA01000302.1:0-21181 GCA_001660665.1 Emergomyces africanus
TGTTTTATTCGGGAAAATGGCGCTGTGGTTATAGAGATGGCGAGACTGTGTAGGTTGACTGTGGGAAGAAAAAGAGGAGGAAGATGAGGAGGAAGAAGAAAAGGAGGAAGAGGAGTGGTGGTGGTGGTGGTGGTGGCGGTTGTGGTGGTGATGGCAGATTAGCTGGGGATGGGGAAGCGGCATGTGGGCGATATTATAGTAAATAAGGCGGGTTAGCATTTTAGTGCTGCCGATGTCAACAAAGCGTATAGTACTACCTTGGTTGCGGTTGCGCCGTAACCAGATCCCAGCACCCAGTAAACCTTGTTTCAACAGCACTTTGGTTCCTGGCTCTTGGTATCGTCTGGGGTCTGTACGCAGTACTGCGTAGAAGGTCTCGCTATTTCTTCAAGTTGTTATGGATGGATTTCTTGAGAAAGTCTCGCCCATCTGGCTACCGAGGAGGGGGGTTTCTGCTGGCATTTATTTACTACCACCTGCCTCTCCTCATTTATATACCGGCCACGCAGCACAATTGGATGGGGGAATCTATCGAAGCCACGTCACGACGGCTGCCACGATGAGCCAGTAATTAAAACCTACGCGGTGCATTGGAGGATATGTTATTTCAAGATTCACTGGGGTTGGACTCAGACCCAATATGCATATTGCCAGAATAAGGCCAACGGTTTCTCGGAAAGAAACATCTGGCTTCTGCATTTTATTCCCTTTGTTCCCCCCCAAACAGTTGTGCTGGACCAAGATCGTAATATTTTGAGAACGAATGTACTGTACATACATACAGTACTTGGAAGAAATCAAAAAATGATAATCAACCATTTCATGTTCCGAGTAGTCTTACAAAGAAAGAAGGCACCTAAATAACCCATGTCTGGAAGAGCAAGAGCGGCGATAACCATAACTAAACAAAAACGACAACAGCTTTTTAAAGAAAAATAAAAAAATTTCAAATAAAGTCCCCGTAAAGTGCGCCTGACAAATACAAGTCTCCATAAAAAAATATAAAAAATAAAATCGACCTAGGAATAATGTACCCTTTCCGGTTGAAACCCCAATAAATTTGGCCATGGTTTGATGGGCCGTACTACTCTCCACATGGAAGCAATCCAGCCTATTCAATCATGTCGATATCATCATCCATGGGAGCGGCAGCAGGTGCGGTAGAAGAAGCAGCGATAGTCCCGGTAGCGGTGCCGTTACCATTGGCATTGTTATGTTCCGCCGCGGTAGTGCCCCAGTAATCCTCCATTTCCTGGTCTAGTTCTTCCTGAGTCTTTTTTGGTCTCACATTCCCTGCTTGTCGCCTAGATCCTGCCGCACTGCCATTTCGCTCTTGGGTTCCCCTCACATCCCTAGGGCGGCGTCCTCTACCTCTTCCACCGCCATCCCCACGCTGTCTTGGCGATCGCTGGCCTGGGACATAGCGATCAATGTTATCCGGCGCGGGCTTGGAGACATTGCTTCTCCGGAGCCGTCCACCAACACGGCCTGTACTACCATCTATATTGTCACTCGCTTCTGGGCTGAGGCTACGGCTCTCGCGGTTGCGTGGTTTTTCAGTTCTGTCAAAGAGGCTGCCTTTTGGCTTTTCCGCAAAGTCAAAGGGATTACGTCCAGCGGATCTGACCGGGGCAGGGGACATCAGTGTGAGAGTTATTGGTTGCCCTTTCGCGTTCGCTCCATCGAACTCGCGGATGGCGGTTTGAGCATCCACTAAACGTTTATATGTCACGAAAGCAACACCTTCAGAACGGCCGGCTCGGTCGTACAGTAGAGAAAGCGCGCTAATAGGCCCGATGCGGGTAAAAAGATCCTTTTAAAAAAAAGTCAGAATTGGTTTTGTCATTTTTCATTAGAACCTTTAGTGGATTGTTCATATAATTTACCTCGAGATCATCTTCTGTCAATTCGTAGTGGAGATTGGTTACACGAATTTTGGCACCGGTTTGGGGTCTAAAAAATCGAGTGAGTTAATGCTATCCAAGTTGGCTCGATCCTTAGATGAGCGGAGGGGAGCCATACTGTTCGGGTTCTGGGGAATAGCGGTCTAGGCGATGGGCTCGGCTACCACGGTAGGGGGGACGAGCTGGAGGATTCGTAAGGAATTAAGGCCATGCATATGATGATTGAATGAACGCACTGTCTCTATCATCTTCGAACTTATCGTGGACCCAGTCACTTTATCGATGTTAGTACAAAATGCTAAGATAAGGTGAGAGTAAGAAAAAGGGTCCTACAGATCCAAATTGGCGCGCTCCGTTCTGGAAGGCTGTTGTTCAAGAAGAAGAGGGCAGGTCAGCTGAAGGGTATCTAGACATTGTTGCCAATACCCGATGGATCGGGGAAGAAGACGGGCAAGCCGAGAGCCTGCCTAGGTCCAGGCCTAGGTTTGGCTTCACGATACGGCTGGAGGGGGCGAGAGGAGATGGAAGAGGACCTAAGACCAAAAGAGTTAATCACAGGTAATTTTGGATTTGTTGGAGCGTCAAACTACAAACCTTTTTGACACCGTCTCGAGGTGCATTGACCCGTCGGGGCCGGGTGCGGGTTGTTCGCGGACGGTTAGACGGTTTCTGTGAAGAGGGAAGGTTAGATATGAGTTCGCCAATATTACTATCTCAAACATGCTTATATTCATGATAAGTAACACCAGCCTGTAAAGAAAACAGTGTTTAAAAACTTACAACCCGTTCCGCTATAATCTCATCCAAGCTTCGGTCCATTACTCAAGGAAGTGAGAGATGAGTCCAATGGCAAAGAGAAGGTCTGCAAAGTGGAACTGCAGCAAGTATTGCAAGGATGTAGCCGAGATCAGACGGTTTGGTTCGCACAGAATGATTCAACGTGATTCTGGGTGACTTTGAGCCGAAGTGGCCGCATCGATGGAGGAAGTAAGTCAGGAAAAGTATACGTAGCTCGAAATGATGGTTGGTGTTGGAACTGAACAAGGGCGAAGGCGGCCGTGTGTGGCAAAAGAGCCGCGGCGTTTCAATAAGCGCCACGGTAATCGCGCCTATGACCATTTTTATCAGGCCCATTTTGGAGAGGACTTTTTTGCGATCATAGTAGTAGTAGTACTCTACTAGAGAGGTATACTTTTATCTGCAGGTTGTAGTAAAATGTGATTTTCTTCCTTCCACCGGACGAAATCATTTCCTCTTCCCTTCTTCGATATAATTACTTATTTGCCATCTTCTCGATTGCCAGACATCATGGTTTCAAGTTCTCGTTCATTCCGCCTCGATCCCACGTAGTGCTGTAAAACCAGAAATCACTAAATAGGTGATATACTGGCCTTGTTGGTTAGATTCTGCGGCGTCTGCCGCTAGCTCTGACCGTTTTTGTTTCGACCTTACATTTCCACCCACATTGTATACCAAATAATCACCCCGCTAGACCTCTGGAAAGGTAAATCCCACAACTTTCAGTGACTGTAACTAAAAGCCTAAACTTTTTGAGAGAGTTCCATCGACTCCCAGTAGCCTCGAATCAAAAATCAGGGGCTGATTTCAAGTTGAATAGTCATTCGCTTCGATTGACGCGGCTACATACTATACTCCATACATGAAATACAGTACCAAGTCTTTTGGATAGCAGTGGAAGTCAATACATTTCTAGTCAAAGCCTGTTCAAACGTAGTCATCGATATCTTGGTTGTTGTTGTCGTCGGCTGCATGGTTGGAATGAAGCGAGCCGGCTATGTCCCGCCACCCTCTTCAGCTGCTCTGTCTGCAATGGCATCGTCGGTGCTGAATATACCCCCCTTGAGTGCTGATTTGTGCCTCAAAACGAGCACGCCAGCCATTGGTTTTTTTTTTTTAAGAGGGTTCCATGGCTCAAAATAATACGGATAAAAAGTTCTTTCAAACCATTAAACGACGCCATAAAGTCCACTGCCGCAGTCTCCCAGGTAGGCTTTTCGGGTGTCATGTACTGCATATCGAGTACTTTTGGGTTGATTGGTTGCTGTGAGTGAAGACTGTGCCTCGAAAATTGATCCTAAGGCGGGACCTAGAATGTAGTTTCAACGAGCGAAGTAGGGGAACATGAAGAACAGAGCGCATAGTATTTTCTCATCCATCGTCATGAGGGAATCGAGATAACATTTAGGCTCTGTTCCATGGGATACGAAAAAAATATTTGTCTCTTCACCCCAGGAAAGATCCCAAGGCCTGATTTTCGCGAAGAAAATGATCTCGTTCTGGGAGAAGTTATCTTCGTGAATTTTTTTTATTTCGACTGAATGAAGTTGAAATCAATTTCTTAGAAGCGAATGGCACACATTAATATACCATGCCTGCAGCTTGTAGAAGGCAGTGACATTCCTTGACGAGTACTGGACTGTTTTGTCAGTGAAAGGGGTTCGGTGGGACGATGCGCCCCGCTTTTTTTCTCTTTCCTTTCCTTTCCTTTGCTTTCTTTCTTTCTCTTTTTTTTGTTTGCACATCCATTACAGGGTGAGTACTTCAATCCCCAAACTGAGGGGTGAGATCTGTCTCTTAAAATGAGGAAGCGAATATCTTATCTTCACTCTGGGGGTGAAGGAAGCGATCGGAGAAATTTTGTAATTATTTTCTCTATAGAAGAACGCCTAATTACCCAGCCAGCCGTATATCGACGTCCTTCTCAATGGTTACCTCAATGCGTGAGTTGGAAGATTTAAAAAAATGAAGATGACAAAAAAGGAGAGGCGATAAAATATTTCCAATGAGAATGGAAAAGGCGGAAGATGTGTAGGAAAAAGAAGGAGTGGGAGAAGAAAAAAAAAAAAAAGGAAAAAAAGTGGATGAATGAATGGTACATTGATAAATACCAAGACATAACAAGAAAGAAATAGAAAGAAATGAAAGTAGCCGCCGCAGGACACACATATACATACACATACCAGCGCGTGTAGATGGATGAGCCCCCTAAGATGATTGTTTGACAGGACTCTTGTCTTTTCATAGCAAAGCATTATCTAGCCACCTAAAATATATTTGCTTTCTTTCTGGGGGGATAGAAGTGAAAGACGACCAGCTCGGTATCCCCGTCTTTAAAATATGTGTCTCCTATGTCATTCCCTTTGTATCCTGCGTTATTTCTATCTCCAGAGTCCATATGGCTCCCTGCATGCTTTCCATAACTTGATGGTCCCGTCTTCGCTTCCTGTTCCGTACAACTTCCCGTCGGGCGAGTAACTGACGGACCATATCGGCCCATGGTGTCCCTTCTGTACTTCTACAAGTGATTGGATGTCAATTGGATAATTCTCTTAGGGTTCTGAAGCAGATGACTTAGGCTAGTCGTGAATAGCATGGGTTAAAGTAGAAAAAAACGTACCGAGTTCCTCATTAGTCTCCAAGTCGTATACCCGCGCCCATGTGTCTCCCACAGATCCCGTCACAAACCTTCCAGTTTGCTTATTCACAGCAACACTTGCAACTTCGTACTTAAAATCCACCTTTTTAAACAAACGGCCAGGACTGGTGCCATCGAAAAAGTAGACAGACTTCCCTGCAGCAACGCTTAAGATTCCCGGGTCACTGGGTGCCGTGGAGAGCGCGTTCAACTCGCAGCTCCCAATCGTGCCATCGACGGTATGCTCCATGAAAGGTAACTGAGAGCGAAGGTCCCACCATCTGACCTTCCGATCTTCGCAGGCAGTTGTGATGATATTGTAATCTTGATTCCAGATGATAGATTTGATGGTGCCACCATGCACACCTGGGCCAATTTCAAAACTTGTCGTGGGCGTTGACGCTGATCCACCACTCGCTCCATTAGCTCCAGTTGATCCGTATGGGGACGTGGGCGATGATGAGATGCTTGTTCCGCTTTGCGAAAGATCGAAAATTCGGAGTTTCTTCTCCATTCCACCAGTTGCGAGAATTTGTGGACTAGCCTGCATAGGAAATGCAATGGCACGAACGATATGCGCATGTTGCAAGGTGTGCAAGCACTCTCCCGTGTGCGTATCCCAAACTTTTCTATGAGTGAAATAACGTAAGCTCCCAGTTCAGCCCGTAGAAAGGTTGCGAAAACAGTAGAACGCACGCAGAGAAATCCGCCGCAGCAGTCGCCGCTATTGTAGCGTCTGATGAAAGGCGAGCCTGCCACACTGCGCCTTTGTGGCCCATAAAAGTACCAATCCTACACCGCTATTAGCAGTTGCGCAACTTCCCTTAGCGCTCCGGACTCAAACTGACCAGTCCCCAGTTACTCCATCTCTGAGCATCGGGTTGTTATCTGGAAAGAGTGCTCAGTTTAACCAGCTCTGTATCCCATCTTCCCCCGGGAGCCACACGGGCAAATACCTTTACATGCTGAAATTAGGTAGTACTGATCATCCTCCACCAGGGAAGAAAAGCTGAGGTGGGTAACAGGGCGAGAATGTCCATGGCAAGTCAGAGGGACAACCTTGGAAGATTCTATCGGTCATTTGCGCCATTAGATTTTGGTAATGGACTGCTAGGCTTGTCTTGCGCCCGGAACGGTATAAAGAAAGCTGGATGTCGAAATGGAATTGAAGCACGGGAAATCACGTTGGGGGCGCGGAGGATGCTTACCAGAAGCCATTTATTGCTGGCAATGGAGAAGGGAGTACAGAGGGGTGGAAAAAGAAAAAAAGGGCAACGAGAAGGGGAGAATAGATACAATAAAAGGATGGGATTTAAATATTCCGTAGGAAGAAGGAGCTGGAAGTTACTCTGCACACACGAGACTTCAAAAAGACAGGACGAGATCTTGCGAGAAGACCAAATATGGAGAGTCTTGCGACAGATGAGAAACTATAGCCCCGAGATTACTTTTATGATAAGCTGGGGAAAAGAAAAATCATCAGATTCGTTACGGCGTTCCAGTCGTAAAAGTGACGGTCGTAGAGGTGGTTGAGTCCAAGAGAAATAAGAGGGGAGGAAGAGGGGAGGAAGAGGGAAGAGAAATTCGTTAGAAAGTGAAGAAACAGCGGCGGAAGAGAGGAAGAAGAAGTAAAGAAAAGATAGAAGAGGGAGAGAGGGAGGTCTGGGTCTACTGAGGCCGAGCTGGTCGTCTTCTACCAACGATGGTTGCAGGTGGACGGCTGGGCAACCCTGCGTGAGCGAGCAGGCATAAGGTTTGCAGGATCTGATAGCAGGACGAAGCCTTCGCACATCGCAGCTTGGCCGTGTTGGGACTAGTTGCCTGCGCTAGTCCCTGATGTGGTAAGGCGCAGCACCACATGATTTCTATATCTCAACCTTCCTTGGATTTCGTGGTGTCAAAAAACTTACTTGTCGTTTACTTTGTCCTTCACGCTGGAGAGTCGGGGATACCGCGATGAATGAAACATGAAACAGTAGGCCCCGTTCATCTTCTTATCCCCCACCCATGGCTCATGCATGCCTAGGGGTATGTCTGGATTCAACCCGGCCCTGCAACTTGCCTTCGCCAGTTAAATACTAGTAATAATGGACACATACCATCCCTGGAAGACATATTGTTGGAACAAGATTCTGCAACTCCTGATATTGCCATTGGAATCACGCAGCAAGTTGTCTCATTTCCTGTTGGGAAAGCGAATGACCTGTTCCTTTTATTCCCTCAAGGTTCCTACTCTGACCACTCACGCATCATTTAAATAACCCGGGAAGCCGTATCTACCTCTATTTTGTTTATTAACCTTTGACTGGTTGGGACTATCCGCATGCATGGTTAAATAGCTGGCTCTCATGATTTTTATTATTTTTATTATTATTATTTTTACATAGTTTTGTTATGTTGCTGATGGCAGGTATTAGCTAGATATAGTGGAGGATTTCTCGTACTCCGTACTATAGAGTGCATTATTTATGGCGCTAGCAAGCTTGGAGATGCCTATAAAGATCTTTTATCCAATTTATATATTTGCAACCAGGTTCACGTCTAAATCCTATTCACAATCACCTGTAATATTAAATATCTTCTGGGAAATAATTCTCACGGTCAATCCAATGAAAATACGTGGCTCGAAACTCCCATCAGGATCAAGGTTGGGGTCGTTTAGTAAGCATCCATGTTGTAAGGGCGAGCTATTATAGTATAGTTACACATTGCGGGGACCACTTCGGAGGAGTAAATTGTAGGTTCCATCTCCAACGCTGGACAAGTGCCCACAACTCTTTGTCGCCTGTCTGTAAGGGTCTCCAAATTCAGTTTCGAGCTGTTGCATCAAAATCTTTAGAGAGCTGCGACAACGAAACCCCACCAGACGAAAAGCAGTTTCGAGAACCATTTCGACACTGCCCCGTATGCCAGACTTCAAGATCTCCGCAGCTTTGGAGGGCCACTCCGATGATGTAAGTTCAGGTACCTTTCCCATTGAAACATTGCAGCGGCCACTGAGAATAAAAAAAACTAATAATACGCTGCACCTACTACAGGTTCGTGCTGTGGCTTTTCCCAACTCCAAAGCTGTCTTGTCCGCTTCTCGTGATGCCACCGTCCGTGTCTGGCAGCTCACCTCTGCCCCGCCGCCGGTCTATGACTATACAATATCCTCCCACGGTTCCGCTTTCATAAACGCTGTAGCCTACTATCCTCCGACCCCAGACTACCCCGAAGGTCTGATATTTTCCGGCGGCCAAGATACGATCATTGAGGCCCGTCAGCCTGGGAAACCCGCTGATGCAAATGCGGATGCGATGCTCCTTGGCCATTCTCACAATGTATGCTCAATAGATGTATGCCCTAAAGGCAAGTGGGTAGTAAGCGGGAGTTGGGATTCTACAGCAAAACTATGGCGGGTTGGGAAGTGGGAATGTGAAGTCACGCTTGACGGTCACCAAGGCAGCGTCTGGGCTGTACTAGCTTTTGACAGCACCACCATCGTAACAGGTTCGCACACTTCTATTAGGCCGCGTCTCGATGTACCGGATGGATCGATATTGACTATCTTTTAGGGTGCGCTGACCAAACAATTCGCATTTATAACCTGTCTGGAAAACTATTGCGAAGCATGAAGGCTGGTGACGTTGTTCGTGCCCTCTGCAAACTTCCTCCAACCCACCCGTCGGGCGGGCAGATAGCGTCTGCGAGCAATGATGGCATTATACGACTATGGACCCTCGAAGGGCTACAAATTGGAGAACTTCGTGGTCATGAAAGTTTCATCTATTCGTTAGCCACTCTACCCACGGGAGAAATAGTTAGCTCGGGCGAGGACCGGACCGTCAGGATATGGAATGGTCATCAATGCATACAGACCATTACACATCCCGCCATATCTGTCTGGAGTGTTGCAGCATGTCAAGAAAACGGCGACATTGTCAGCGGGGCTAGTGATAGGATTACTCGAGTTTTCAGCAGAGCGCAGGAGCGGCACGCGGATGAGTCAGTTGTCACGCAATTCGAAGATTCGGTAAAAGAGTCGTCCATCCCACAGCAGCAGGTTGGACATATCAATAAAGAGAAGCTACCAGGCCCGGAGTTCCTGAAGCAAAAAATGGGAACAAAAGAGGGGCAAGTTCAAATGATTCGCCAGGACGATGGAAGCGTCACGGCACATACGTGGTCAACAGCGACTAACGAATGGATATCCGTGGGAACTGTGGTTGATTCTGCAGCTAGCAGTGGCAAAAAGGTGGAATATCTTGGGCAGGACTATGACTATGTTTTCGATGTCGATATTGAAGATGGGAAACCCGCCCTGAAGCTTCCTTATAACCTTTCGCAAAACCCATACGAGGCGGCTACAAAATTTATACAAGATAATGAGCTACCCATGGGATATGTGGATCAGGTCGCTAACTTCATTACCACAAATACCCAAGGGACTTCCATCGGCCCTTCAACGACACCAAGTCAGAATCCACCACCTCCGGGAGCCGATCCATGGGGCCAAGAAAAGAGATATCGGCCTGGAGATGCATCATCGAACAACACTTCATCCCTTCCAATATCTCGCCCGAAGGTTTTACCTCAAACCTCATATCTTGCTATAAAATCCGCAAATATCAAGACCATCCAGAAAAAGGTCCAGGAATTGAATGAGCACCTGGTTAGTAGTGGATCGAAGGACATTTCGTTAAGCCCATCTGAAGTGGAGACTGTCATGGGTCTCTGTAATCAGTTAGATCAAACTTCTCCATTAAAACAATCGCCGCAGGTCGAGTTTGGAATTCCGCTGATCGCCAAGATAGCAACTGCATGGCCCATTGCTAACCGCCTTCCCGGCCTCGATCTGCTCCGGCTTCTCGCTGCCGCAACACCAGTAGTAGCTTCAACTGACTACGGTGGTGATGACCTCATTTCCACACTTATTTCAAGCGGCGTTTTCGAGCCGCCACTCAACGTAAATAACGCGATGTTAACCGTGCGCACTTTTGCAAATTTATTCGAAACCGAGGCTGGCCGTGCTCTAGCAATTAGCAAATTTGCCGATATCATCACGCAAGTTGGGTCTCTAACGGCAAATACCAGTGGAACGCCAAATCGTAACTTAACCATTGCCATTGCGACCCTATATATCAACTTTGCCGTCTTCCTTACCAGCGATGGAATCGCTTCGAGCCCAGAATCCTCGGAAAAAGCGCTCTTGCTCCTCGATGAATTGAGCAAACTTTTGGCGAAGGAAAAGGACTCTGAAGCTGTGTACCGTATACTTGTGGCTGTGGGTACTCTAGTTAGTACAACGCTTAGCGAAGAAGTGAATACTGCCGCACGGGAAATATATGATATCAACAACGTTTTATCGAAAGTTATCAGCCGGGGATTTGGTAGGGAACCAAGGGTCAAGAGTGTCGTTGATGAAATCAAAAGCGCGCTTGGATAAAGGAGTCATTTTTACTGCAGCGGTCATACCTCTTTCATACTCCATCGCCCTACTAGACCAGCGACGACCCCAATTATTTATTTATTTTAGATACATGTTTTATTTCAGGGCTGTTACGAACATGCCATAACAATATACCAATAAAAATCAATAGTTAGAAAAACCCATGAACAGTGGGATATGAACCTTACCCCCCTTTGCCATATAATATATATTCAGTCCTTCACAACCTTCCCTCCCCATTCACATTCACATTCACCTCAACAATCTGCTCTATCCCAGGATACTCAGGAATATCCAAACCATACCTCTCCACAATACCCTTTGTCAAAAACCTCCCACCCAAAAAGTGCTTCCCAGTAAACCATTTAACCAATGGCTTCGCCGCTGTTAAGCTGATCAGCGTTTGCGGCATAAACTTTGCTCCTGGGCCTTCCTTTGGTGGGCCAGTTTCTATATTCCATGAGCTAGGCGCGTCGACACTCAGAATGGGCACCTTCGTATCCTCCATGGCGGAGATTACGCTGGGGAATGGGTCGCGTAGGGGCCCCGAGAAGGAGAAACCAAAGATTGCGTCGATTACAAAATCGGAGGTTTGTAAGGTACCCGGGAAGTCTGTTGTGAAGGGGACGAAGAGGTTGTGGAGCTGGGTTTTGAGACGCTACTTAGGTCTTTCAATGTTAGATGTTTCCTGAGCCTTGAGCCTCGGTTGGATATTGCTTCTTAGGAGCATTATGTTGTTGAAGGACTACTCCGGCTTGGTAATAGGGTGGCAAGCATAAAATTAAATATTATAAGATATAAAATTGCAGCAGAAATTGGCGGTGTGAAGATACAAACCTCGTATAATTCATTTTTCCCTTGTTTCGGGTAGTATACAGTTGGTTTATATCCGTAGTGAGCTAGATGACGAGCGGCAACAAGCCCATCACCACCTGCATGAGTTATATCCACAGTCAGTTTAATTAACTACTATGCTTATAACGGTATAAAGGCGATGAAGCGGGCTTCCGAAACGGGCCAGCTCCAGTTCCGTACCGTTATTCCCTGGGCCGCAAGCCACAAGGACATTTCGTCCCTTGGAAGGTGGATGAACTCGATAGACTTCCGTACAACGACATAGCCAGTTAGCCACTCAAAGTCAAACACAGTACATTGAAAGCGAGTTATTATCAACTAATAAGGTATCAAAAAATACCAGCTTGCGATACAGAAAGCCCAGCAAGCTCCATTAGCTGATCGAGGGAGAAACCGCCTCCTTCCATGAGGTCTTTGTCAAGGGATGCCGCATCTTTCGCGTTGATGGTCTAATGGGATATATTAGATGTAATGTAGCTGCAAGGAGCTAGAGAGAGAAAAAAACATGATACGAACTTTGAGTGTCATGATTGAGGGCTTTCTACTATATTGTCGAAAACGGTTCAGTAATATACTACCTGCTCGCTGTTGGACGCGGTACATGTAGGTGAGTTATTGAAGGAGGGAAATAATGTGTAGCTGTTCCCCGTGCGCGTTTCTTCAGCAATTTAAATTCCCAGGAGAAAATAATTGAACATGTCTTGCTTAGGACGATGTGTCGTCCTGACATTGCTTGTTCCATCCAGCTGGGGATGACGTCGTTGAGTATTGCTGATGTAATTGTGCCTCCCTGCATATACTAGTAGTATTTAGCATCCATACAGCACTAGTATCTTTATCTCGCCAGTACTTTTTCTGCGTCTGAACAATAGTAGTTGTAAACGAGAGGTGGGAAGTATGATGGCTACAGAAGGCTGCTACTACGGAATAAGTGAATCTTACTACTGGTACTATGGGTTTTACAATTACTACTTTAATTGAATTTTTCAACGGACAAGGTTAGCATAAATAGCAAATTGAAGCCCAGGCGGGGGTACTCCGTAGGCATCGTTTTATTCATGAATCAGTATCTTCAAAAAAAAATTTTAAATTAAATTAAAATAAATAAAAAGGCCACCAGCAACCACATTGGGTTCAAGGGCAGAGAATTTCGATATCACGTGATGGTATATTTTTCTCTCCCGCTTTATTATTTCTCCGTGTCCGTCAAAGTATTCTGAAGTCTCGCTGGTAACGCAAATCCCGCAGTTGAATTGCGATCCCAATCGGTGCGGGCGCCTTTCGATGCTCATTATTCTGCTTTATAATGGTCGTCAAAATTCGTTTATCCCGTTTCGGGAGCCGCCACCAACCCTTTTACAATATTGTCGTGGCGCAAGCACGGTACGTTGAACCCAACCTCGCAACCCATCCCAATTTTTCAAGCACACTCCTCGTCTTACTACTCTGATTTCACACAACCTCTTCTTTTCCTAAGGATGATATGGGACGCGGTACTCAAGCCGGGATATGGAAACGCCTTTGACTAACATATTTTGCGCCTTGTGGGACGGGATATACAGGTCCGCGCGAGATTCTAAACCTCTCGAAGTTATCGGAACATACAGCCCCATTCCCAAGATACCAACTGGCCTTTCAGAGGCGGAATCCAAAGTGGCAAAGCCGTTTAAAGATATTGCGCTCGACAGGTCGCGGACGAAATACTGGCTGGGTGTTGGCGCACAACCAAGCGAACCTGTATGGAGATTGCTGAGTTTGGTACGTCTTCAGAAGCCCACAAATATTTGATTCTCACATACTCTTCCACATTCTTTGGTGGAAGCACTACGTTGGGATGGCGGACGTCAGAATTCGGAGCGTAATTCTTGCGACCTGTTTTCGAGCTTGGCTTTTCTCAGACTACAGCGCATCGCTGCCTTCTCATATTATGGAATCACGATAGAACTGTGTATGGATTTCTAACAAATCGTACAGGTCGGACTCGTCGAACCTCGACTCGGGAAAGTACGAACAGAGAAGGTGACCGAAAAAGGAGCGTTGGAAAAGGCTGCTACACAATAACTTTTACTTACTCAGTACTAAATAACAAATTGCTTTTATGACGCCCAGGGTGGATTGAATATTTGCCTTTCTAAACGATATCGCTCTATTAAGGAAACGAAAGGAAAGGCCAATATATATATATATATTGCCAACAACAATATTCGGGCGATATAGCGCGGCCAGGCACGAACGAGGCACCCACTTCTTATCCGCATTCATGCTTACCAACCTTACGTTCTCGATAGCCTGATTGTCATGTGTTACGGCGTTCGGATCTCTTTTACATTGGTCCCCCGAACTTTTTTTGCTTTTATCATCACTATGCACACATATATTGCAGATTTTAGTGGTGGTTTCAATTGTAATTTTTAGACGGATTTTAATCCATGTTAGCTAATATCTTGTATAAATAGAGGGCTTGTGTCGTTCTTCACCCACATAACAAAGGTAGACATTACCTAGGATATAACAAAATATCTGAGGTGCTTAAAAACAAGAAAATGGAATGAAAAGAGTGTAGAACGTAGTCCAAAACGGATTAATCTGAGGGATTGAGATGCGGGTTTGAAGTTCGTATCTCAACATGTGTATTGGCTGTCCTCAGAAACAATTGAATTTCTTAGGGTTAGGTGACAAAGCCAGAGTTCAGAAAAACAAAATACGCGGAAGGTCAAGGGGATTGGTCGGAAACACCGTAAATACGTATTATTACTGTTGGAGCTGGGAGTTGTAATCGTCAAACGCTCATACTAATTGTTTCACGAGCCGTGATTGATCAGGGGTAGTGCCTTGAAATTCGATTACTTATATTACTGTTATTCGAGCTCAAGCTATCTCTCTAGTTGGGGATTGCTGAAACGTGGGTTCGGGTTTCGTGGAGAAGAAAAAAGGTTGAATATCGCTGCGCTCACTCTCTCGACTGGTATGGTGAACTAAATCAAAGCTTTAGCAACTACCATGTTGAAAAATGAGGCTGGGAATGGGAGGGATACCTACTTGTTATAAGCTGCATACTGTTGTGGCTGATTAGGAGACGTAAATCCAGAGTTGGGTGACGGCACGCTCTCTACCATACTGCTATCCTTGAGCAAGGGAGCGTCCGCATTTGCTGTGTTTGTGTTCCCAAATTTCCCAATCGTGACCGGATCCTTTGCCTTAGGAACGGGGCCATCAACCGAAATTCTCTTAAACCCAACGCTTTTGTTCCATTCTTTTGAAGGAGCTTGAGGGTCAACTTGGTTTGGGTACACAAAACTAGCCATTATGCGACCAGATGAGGTATAGAAAAGATATCTTCGCATCCTAGATGGCCTCGCACGGCCAAATACGCACAAAAGGCAAGTCGTAGATGCAATCACAAGAGTGAAAACGAGAGCAAGGAAAGCAGGAATAGCGAATTTCAAATCGTACTTGACAACCCTCTGGAAGACAATCACTGGAACTTCGCGCAGTTCGTTGTTCGTAGGTGGAGGAGAGCGTTGACCACCCCCATTTTGTCGTCTTGCAATATTGGCCTGATCCTGGCGTGGAATCCAGCCTTTGGTTCCTATGACCGCGTTCGCAGCAATGTCGGTCCAGACTACGTTGACGATCTTTGCTGTAGTGTTTGCTTTATTGGACCATTCCTGCCATTTTGCATACATCGCAATGTTTGTTGCTCCAGAGTAGTCAGTTACTCCAATTGGCGGTGACGTGCTTGTATCGTAAGCGGTTTGGAACCCGCCAGTATGGAAATACATGCCTGGCAAGTTTGAATAACCCACTGGTGAACTACCGAGACGCCCAGAAAAGCCAGGGAGCCATAATGATTCCTTTTGAAGGACGGAAATATCTTCTCTCCCTTTATATTCATCCGAAACCAAACCCCACAAAGGTAGAACTTCATTCAGAATTTCTTCAGAGCGTTCAACACCCCAGAGTGGTTTGTCGTCATCCTTTGCATAAGTCTTGTCGCGGATACCGTGAATAGCAAGGCTTTTCAGCCCATCTGTGCCGTTGTATCGGAAGTCGACCGTCTTTATTACCGCACGAGCAGCCGACGCGCAGCTATACAAAGGCACGGTCCAGGCAGTCCCCGGTTCGAAAACTAGTGATCGAGACCCGTCTCCGCGTCTTGCAGCCCCAAACGCCATTCCGCAAGATACGCCAATATTGGTAATATTTGCTAAGTCAAGGCCACCTGCACCTTGACACAAAGTTTCTATGAAATAATTAGCTTCATCTTTGTTTGGCGAGATGTGCTAGGAATAACCTACCTATGGAAGAAAAATTTTTCGCGGTAATACCGAACGGGTTTGGATATACAATGCCTGAACCCGTACTATTCGATGTTGAGTTAAAAAGCCCGGAAGAAAGCTTTAGATATGTACCCCATTTTCGGTTGGTAAGAAATCTGTCAGGGTATGCTTGTATATTTCTCTCCAATGGGAAGGTTTTGTTCATTTCTGATTTCAGGTACGAAAAAGGTTCTAAATCCTTGGTCCTCGGGTTGGAAAGGTTAAAATAGACCATAGTGAGCACATTATTGAGGTATGCAGCTTTGTATGCCCTCCCAAAAAAATCTGGATCAGTCTGGCTGTCTAATCGGTCGTATGTAGGGTAGCTGGTATTGAGATTCACAAATCCACCGCGATCAGTAAGGACTAGATTTTCGAACTGGTTGATACCACTGAAAGGAATGCTGAAGTCCATTGTCAAGTTGGTATCGATGCACACCGTATGAGGCTCGACAAAAAGCAAGTCTTCCGACCACTCGCTGCCGTGAGGGAGCGGCGAGGGAGTGGTGTGATTACGAAACCCAATTCCACCGTTTTTTGTATCGACGATCAGACCTTCCACAATATCATACGCATCATTCAAGGCCATAACACCCGCTTGTCGGTAATCTCCAACCAAATATTTCGAGCCGTTGTTGACATCAGGTTCCGTCCGGATTCCATAAGTCCTCCATTCAATGTCAAACAGGCTGGAAACTGTGGGTGGTAAGGACTTCAGTCCGCTCTGAAATGTGTCCATGATCTTGGGCGGGATTCTGGCATCGTAACCATACGGCAGATATTGAGAACCGTTTGGATACTTTTCAATGACAACATCTGAGCCAGGGCAGGTGGTGCGTCCCAAGTTACCACAGAACCGATTAAATCCAAGACCACTTCTTGGAGTTGTTCCAAATCCAAATGAAGTCGTATCTTTTGTATACTGAAATGGCCGTAGAGAAGTTGAATGAGCAGGAACGATAGCATCATATAGACCCAGAGGAGTGACAATTGCTGCGATAGCGACAACTCCAAGAATCAAGGGTCTCATCAACGCCTCAAGCTGGACAGTTCTGCTCACGGGGCCAGAGGTAACAGAGTCGGCACCGACAAAGGTCGGCCAATAGGTCGAATGTAAAGCACGGGCAACTTGAGTCCTACACGCGTGTATGAGAATCTGCTGCAAGAAAGGTATATGCGGTCGAGGGAAGGCTTACCAAGTTGCGGCGGTGTTTTCATTTCTTAAAAGGCCACTTAATATAAGCGAAGTTGCCGTTGGAACGAAATGTTGAACTGCTAGCAGGTAAGAAGCCAGAACATTCTGTAGGAATTGGGGACTCCTCGCTCCGATTGTAGCACTCAATGTCAAAATTACATACGCAGAAAAATTCCGGCTGCTATGATTCCAGACACATAACCAATTGTGAGCTCGACCATCCTGGCTACCAGTTCTCAAGAGATGAAAGAAATTAAACTAAATTAAAATAAAATATCAAGGGAACGCGTGTATCCAGAGGGTACAAAAAGGGACAAAGAGGGGACAAAGGTAGAGAAAAGGGAACGAGAGATTGAGCTCCGTGTTGCCTTTTGAAGAGAATTGGCTTGATTAAAGGAATGTACGCATCGCAGCACAGTCTGGGCCGGCTGGAAGTAAGCATTAAAAGAGGAGGACACAGATGAACTGCATGTCAAGCTGGCTTCATACTTATCAACGTTGCTTAGGGCGGCTCAAATCTCGTATTTTGGCGCCCTCCTTTATTTAGCTTAATTTGACCCTTGAAAAATGGTCCATGGTAAGGGGGTGCGGGCCACGATTAAAGCACTATTCCGACGCTTGTCGAATCTGAAGATGTTTTCGTGCGTTGATCTCTCAATTAATTTGCTGGTTCTCTGGTTTCATTCTTGGCAAGGGTGGTAATCGAATCCATACCATTCTCGTATTAAATAAACCTCATCATCGCAGCAGGCACCATAGCGGTGACAACTCACCCACGCTTTTTGCGCTTCGTCTCGTCAGAATTGCTGATGAAAATATCTCGAGCAAACACCTGCGGCCTGCAGTTTCAACCAAAGGAGTACTCTTCTGCCTAGCAGGTCAAGTCATCCTAAGTAGACGACAAGGGGCCAGCTCAACGCCGGATTTCAATGTTGGTCAGCCTTTTTGCCATGTTTTGGATTTCAGTATTGGCAAGAAAGATTTTATCACGAGGTGGTTCGATATGTTACCCTCCTGATCCTTCGAAAATCTGAAGAAATTATGAAGTGCTTGCCCGTCGGTGTGAAGAAATTAGATGTTGCCGAAACCTTGTCAAGTAGAACAGTCAGCACCCTTTCCAGCTGGAGAAACGACGAAGAAAATTTTTCTTTCCAGGTGGAGGCTCAGCTCTTGGTATCAGATGTTCGGACCATGCAACTCCCCTGTTTCGCTTCCAGAACTATTCGAGCGGAATACGAGAAATGATTGACAACAAACCGCCAATCTGGAGCAAATAATGTAGTATCCAACCCAATCAGCGGGGCTTAGAGCAGAGGAAAACCCTCTGCCCGACCGTGAAGGAACTCTTCAAACAGCAGCAACAACAAGCAACATTATCCACGCTCAGCGATGTGTAAAGCTGGCTGTTCACATAATGGTCTCTTTTTTTCGATCTGTTAGTCACAGATCTTTCCCCAACGACTTGGTGAGAAGAAAAAATGCTTTCCTGGCGTTTTGGCTGTTGATTGTTGATCAGCGTCTCTGACTCCTGAGAGGCTGAAACAAAGAGAAACGAGGCGGCTCTGCGATTGAGGTTCAATTTTGATTGGGTTGGTGGGTTGGGTGCTTGGCAAGTTCCACTATACTGTACCGCCAACCTTAAAAATGAATCAACGGGCCAACATTGAACCAGCCCAGCTGAACCCATCGCTCTAACCCGAAGGCATCACCCACTGACCACTGCTTGGCAACAGAGGAGACACCATCCCTGTGCTGTGCGCGCGAGGGAGAGTTGACAGGCACCAACCAGGCAAGGTTTTCTTTCTTTCTACTTCCGTATCTTAAATTATTGACTACTTTCTGAGAGGGATCGATAATTGCACCCGGATGGTAGGCTATTTGCACCCGGCCAAGAGCCGCTATTTTTTAATAAGTTTAGCTCGACACGGCCATACATACTACAAATTTGCGTATAACCAGTTGAAGTCAACAAGAACCTTCAAAAGTTGGGACATCTTCTCCCAGTGCGATCAACGCATGTTTCCTGTGCCCTCGACCGCACTTCCACCAACTGTGTCAAGTTGAACCGTCTCATCGCGTATCTAGATGCAGGAAGATCATGCGAAGCATTTCGAATCAGCAAGCGTGAAAAAGGATTCCGCGAGACCATGGTGGAGGGGGGGCTATCATTCCGCTCGAGTTGATTGACATACATATCAGGAAATGAAAACCTAGATGTTATGTAGTTTAACTTCAAACTTCAGAGATCATTAGAGTGGAATTACTCGATTTTATTATCTAAATATCTATTTACGTCTTTCTGGGGTAACTTGAAGAATACGTCTGAGGATCTCACTTCAATTTCCCGCAGATGACCTGAGAGGCGAGCCTGTAAAGCGAGGAAAGGTGGCTGGACTTCCTCTTGCAGTACAAATGTAAAACTTGAATCATGTATTCCGTACGGAGTACATCAACACCATTTATTTCTTGTGAAATCTCAGTTGATTCTGAGAAACATGGCTCGGGCTGCGGGGTTAATCCCTGATAGTCCACCAAAAGCCGATCACTACCTTTTGAAATGAGAAGGCGCCCAATTGTCATACACGCTCATCATGAACTTATTGAATGTCCATTTCTCTTTGCCATCCAGCGATGCAAAACTAAACTCATGAATAAGATGATGGTAATAGATGGTATTATTTTCATCATGTGTAGATGATGACAATTGGTGATTTTATCTAGAGAAATCGAGTTATTCACACTAACTATCATATGTGTGTAAATGTAACATAGTTGAGATTGATTGCACTCTCTGCTGACGGAACAATTAAGTCACCTATAATGATATAGTTTCACTGGCAAGCTACTATCATGGGTCCTGTAAGTTATCGCTTTGTTTAGAGTCACGATTTATTCTCATTTCTGTTTCCTTAACTTGCCGCTGCGTGGGCAAAATTCCCGCTTTTGATTGAGGCTTCGTCGTGTGCAAACAAGAGAGAACTAGGCTGACCTCTTTTTTCCTTCTCTTTTTTTTTGAACAAATAATAGGGTGACAGCCCATACTCCGGTGGTGTCTTCTTCCTAGCCATACATTTTCCTACCGACTATCCCTTCAAGCCACCCAAGGTCAACTTCACTACGCTCATCTACCACCCGAACATCAACTCAAATGGAAGCATTTGCCTCGACATTCTCAGAGACCAATGGAGCCCGCCCTGACCATATCAAAAGGTTTGTTTTCTCCTCCATAATTTCTCCAATATGTAACCCACTCGTACTGATGTCCCCTCCTTCTTGCTCAAAAAGTTCTGCTCTCGATCTGCTCTATGCTCACAGACCCTAACCCGGATGATCCATTGGTACCCGAAATTGCCCATGTTTACAAGACCGACCGTCCGCGGTATGAAGCCACCGCCCGCGAATGGACCCGGAAGTACGCTATCTAATGAATGAACTAAATGCAACGGCAACCTGTGCACATGATCCTCCATGTTTCCCCGACCACGATTTTTCTAGTATTTTTTCAACCTTCCCCCGCATCCACCCCTCTTGAACGTATGAAAAGAGATTCCTTGCTTCATGGGATAGACAATGTTATTTTTTCCTTTTCTTTTCCTTTTGCTTTTTCCCCTTTTTTTTCCCTGTTGCTTTGTTCTTTGTTGATTGTTAGATTTGGCCGGTTTGGAGAGTGTTGATTAGATGAAGTGCTGCACCGGCATAATTAGGCCAATCAATCAACTAGGGAGGAAATGTTAATGGAAAAAAAAAGAGAGATAAGAGAAAGAGAAAGGGTGGCCTGCCCCAATCATTACTTATATGAAAAATGTTACAAGCTGTATTATCTTTTCTTTCTTCAATTGAATAAAAAAAAGAAGAAGCGAAAAAAGAAGAGTGAAAAAAAAAGGTGGAGAAACTTAGGTTTAACGCAGGGGTTGCGACAAGCAAAACATGACACATGCACAACCAATGCTTCCCGCATAATTCCTTTTGGCATCTGGTTTCCTTTCTTTTTTCACTCTTCTGTTATTCGCGTTTACCTTGTTTATCTTGGTTTGCTCTTCA